>BRZM01000055.1:2563348-2798603 GCA_033238685.1 Lates japonicus | reverse complement strand
GGGGGGGGGGGGGGGGGGGGGGGGGGGGGGGGGGGGGGAGGAGGAGGCCCAGTAAATCAGCCAGCCTCTTGTCAACACCTCCCACCAGCTCACCCCCACCCCACCCCCCCCAACCCCAGGGGCTTCTGAAGGCACTGAGCTGAGAATAACAAATGGCCGTCATTGGCCAGGCAAAAAGCTGTGATTATAATTATCACATCCCACACTGACCTTGCATAAACCTTAATCCTTCTCCAATGGAGCATTTAAATAGGCTGCCAACAGCGACAGAGATGAGGAGGGAGGGAGGGGAAGGGAGGTGATGTGGTGAAGGCAGGAGAAGGAGGAATGCGGGGAAGAGTGGAAAGGGAGGTGAGACAAATGTAAAGACAAGGAAGTGGAGAGGAAAAGAAGCTGAGAGGGTATAGAGGTAGAGTGAAGCGAGTCGTGGAGTGAAAGAGGAGGTGACACTGAGTGAGGAGAAGAAGAACAAGAAAGAGGGAGGTAAAGCAGGGAGTGTGAGGCGACTGCAGTGAGTGTAGTGGTTCAGCAGCACACGTGGAGGATCAGCAGTTCAACATGAGGAGTAATGAGGAGGTGAGACTGCAAGTCACTGAACACAGGGAGAAGAAGAGGAGTAGCCTACAGTCAAACAATCACATCTGGGACGTCAAGTGAGTCTGTGCAACTTTAGGAGAAAAACTGGAAGGGAACACCTTCAAAACTGACTGACTGAGATAAGTGAATCATACAGTATGGCCTTCACAGTCACCAGATATCAACTGGACTATACACCTGTGACAGAGTTTAGTGTCAGATACCACTCTCCACTATCATTATCAAGGCATCAGATGAGGGAATATACTTTGGAAGAATTGTATTGATCTAAGACAAGGAGCACTGAAGCTGCTCATGTTTTGGAAGTTGAAAATTAACTTTAAATGATTTTTTTCTATAATGACATAAACATGACATATGATGTATGCTGAAAAAAAGGTTAAGTTTGGAGGTTCACTCTGAATATTTCATTTCTAAACTGGGGCTGATCCTAAAAGTATTGCAGGTGTGTGTATGTCTCAGGAATGGCAGTTTCATCTGAATGAGATAAATGAAAGTGTGTGTGTGAATGGGTGGATGTTTCACGCAGTGTAACGTACTTTGAGTGGTCGACAAGCCATCAGTATTGATGTAATATTTAGTGCTGAACATCCATATAATTAAACTGCTAATAATAAGTGCACAAGTACTTCAACAGCCATGAGGTCTTTGTTGCATGTCCCTCTCTCTGTCCTGCTTTCCTGTCTCTCTTTAGATCAGTTGTAAAATAAAGTCAAAACATCAAAAAGTACTTGAAGACAGTACCTGAACAGCCTACGTCAGTATCAGAGACACTAAATGAAACAAGATGATAGCTGCTTCTTTACAACAATTGCCTTGCAAATATAGGAATGTACTGGAAACTGTATCAACGGCATGTGCATGACCTTGAAAAGAAGTCATGTGTGGTAGAAACCGTCTCCAGAAAAACTAACATATATTTTACTGTCACTCTCTGACTATTGGAATCTGCTCCTATGAATAATCCTGAAATCAAAGAAAAACCAATACGTCCCCCAACCTAACCAACCTGTTCTTAACCTCAGGTATGACCAATGGGAGCATATTTCAAATACAGGCACAATGTCAAAGAATATCTTTTAAAAAGAACTGTAAAGTAGAGACTGAGCTTGATTATCATATCTTCCTTTTTTGCATTTAGCATTTGTTGGGTTAGGGTTAACAGGACACAAAAAGACAGAAAGATGGACATGACATGTAGCAAATATTTCTAGCCAGAATAATTCAACTGTGGATGTAATTTATTATTCAAAATACCATGGATCGTCATAGGATTCACAGGAATATGCAAAAATGTTCCTGATGTTCAAAGAATTTTAGAAGATTGTGAATCAGCTCAACCAACAGAAACAACAGAAAAAAGAGAAAAAGATTTTAAATAATAAGTGACAGCACTTAAAGCAGAGAACCATAGTGAAAAGCAGAGAGACTTTATAAAGATAGAAACACTAAAGAAAGAGAAAGGTCAAACTGACTTGTGTTCTGTTGAACAACTAAACACATATATCATTTAGATCTATCTATCACTTATTGTACAGAAGTTTGTACGGACAAAGATCAGCTGAAAGATTGTTGTTAGGGACAATCTTGGTAAAAAGTCAGCAGCTTAGTCCTCCTTCAGCAGTATGTCCTCTGTATGTACAGTGCATACTGTACACTGATGGACGTACTGTGCAGTCGGTGAGCTTTACCTCTTCTCAGCACTAGATGGGGTAAAACTGAAAAACCATCACTGTAACCCAGTGAACACAGCTCAGCAATGTCAGGGCCCCAACACAGCAGTTATAACATACAGTAGTTTGTTGTTTACTTTTGACCAAATTTTAGCCTTAAAGAAAACTGATCACTTTGATTGTATTTTGTTCATTTATTGCCCATGTGGAAAGTCCATGTACTGCAGTGCTCTCTCACACTCAGTCTACATGCTAGTTCTGAGGCTCTGTGCCTTGTGCTCCTTAGTGCTGTAGTCATGATTGTAGGAA
This sequence comes from Lates japonicus, assembly GCA_033238685.1. NCBI lineage: Eukaryota > Metazoa > Chordata > Actinopteri > Centropomidae > Lates > Lates japonicus. The sequence continues at coordinate 2,796,024 of BRZM01000055.1, read as the reverse complement.
CAAGTCCACATCCCCCTAAAAGTCTCCAGAGCTGGAATCAGACCTCAATACACTCCTCTGCTGCTTCATTATTAAACATCTTGCGTGCCAATACGATAGAATAAATACAGACATTTAAAGGATAATTCACCCCCGCTTCCCCTCCCCCCTTTCTGTATGTGTCTGTCTGGGTGGGGGCATTTATAAACAGTTAATAAATGGTTTACACACTGTGATCTCATTATCTCAGACTCAAGTGTGTTTTCTTTCTATCTTTCTTTCTTTTTTTAAACATATTTCTAGAATAACTCCTCTCATGTGATGCACTGGTAAATCTCTAAACAGATGACAATATCATACAACAGTTGTACTTATTTAATGCCTCATTAAGTAAGAACTATTTCATATCTATGATTACATTTTTATTTATAGGTAACAATAACAATAATAAGTACTAATTCTCAGTTTGAAATGTTTAATAGAAAGCTGTGCGTTATAAACTGGAGGAAGGAGGTTTATAAAACACTGGACATGAGGAGACGGGGTGAATGACATGACAGACACACACTACTGATTTGCATTATGGAAAATGTAAGATCCAGGATCTCTTAGCTTCTGCTGTTCAGACTGTGAGCATTCTGTTTTAATCTGTCTCCTCTGAGTCCAACACACAGAGTCAGACATACAAAGTCAGAGGAGTACCCTGTCACTGTTTGTACTCCACAAGTGTTACTCAAGGTAATAAACTATCCATTTATTCCAAAACACACAACCACAACAACAAGTCCTCGAACCTAAACCACCACATGGTGCTTTGTGCTACACTCTGATATGACCTATAGGAGCATCTCCTGAGATAGCACCCCTACAGACCATTGTTGTCATGGTTACAATAATAATCATGAAGGTAAGAGTTTGGTTAGGTTTTAGGCACAAAACCTACTTGGTTAGGTTTAGAAAGAGATCATGGTTTGGGGTAAAATAAGTGCTTCTGTAGAGTAGAGGATATTGTTGTCATGGTTACAATAATAAAAAATACAGTTAAGGTTATGGAAAGGTCATGGATAAAACAAACAACAGTAACAGTAATAATCAGTCCACCCATCCACCCTCAGATTAAGACCGAAGACTAAGACCAATCAAAGATTGAAACTGATAGCAGATCATGAATATTGTAATACAGTTTTAATACTGGATGATGTTTATGTATTACTAAACTGTTTTCCCAGTTACACTATGGTGGCAACATAATCTCTGTCAGCAAAGTTTTTTTAGAATGAACAAAGTGCTACATTTATAAACCACACATGATCTGTCCCCAACCTTAAACAAGTGCTGTGAGTGCCTAAACACCTACTCAACATTTTACTGATATGTTCAGTATCAACATTTTTGCAACCTGCCAAGTATTTTAACTAACAACATTTCTACGTTAGATTATTAGAAAACATAATCCAGGCAGCCTGAAATTTCCCTCAGAACATATTTGCTTTTGAAAATTAGTTGGATAAAAATGGAAATTTCTAGCTGAGGATTAGCTCAGGAGAAGATAAAGACAGTGAAAGCTTCACAGAGTAAGTATGATGTGGAGAGAGGCTGAAATGTGCTGAGATTTCAGATTGTGCAGACTTACTTAAATGTGCCATAAACACTTCATTAATGATGAGTCTAATAACCACTGCAGATATGTGTTACAGATTCAGTTATTAAAGGTAGTATGTCAATGGATGTTCCTGTCATCTCTGTACCTGTGCTATGTAATAAAAATAGGGGGTGACCATGATGTAGTAAAACAACAGAAAAACACAAACACACACAGTTTGTTGTTGTTGTCAATAGTACTACATGTCTCTTTATTCTAAGCCAGAGCTGCTGTGAACAGATTAGTCATCTGACCTTCCAATGAATGTGTGAGTTTACTGAATTGATTCACACTATATTGGAATAAACTATAAAGTGGATTTATTATGGTGATTCAATTGAATTGGTGAATTATAATCACAGTCTGATAGTGTAAGCACGCCTGGATTAAATTAACTAACTGCTCACATTATACATATACACACAGAGAGATACACAGTGGACACATTTCTTTCTGTCAGCACATACACACATGCATATAGGCACATAAACATGCACACATTATTCTTCCCACACAGGGACACACACAGATATGAGAGCTTGTGGACACTGTGCAGGCCACCAGTGCTGTGCTCCCAATCCATAAATCATAATGTTTCAGCAAAAGCAGAATTTCATTTCCCTGCCCGCGTCTTATCAGGCTGAGGAGAGATATACAGCCCATCACCATGCTCGTTTATTATCTCTGTGAATAGGCTGTGGCAGGGATAGGGCTATAACCTGGCAACAGCAGGCATGGGACTGGATTAGACTATTAACTGGAATTTCATATCAGGGCTAAGTCTATTACCTAAAGCACTAGTACCATGCTCCCCTCCAGATACTCACTATCCTGATGCAGCCACGGCCACGCTGGGAAGTCCCTTTCATTTGTCCCATTATTATCTATTCTCTCTCTCTCGCTCTCTATTGATTTGCACAGGTGAGTGAATTGGTGTCCCTGCAAACCCACTCTGGCCCTGACCTGAAGCCTAACCTTGTTAAAACACTACAGTATCGGCTTGTCAGCCTTCATCACACTAGCACTAAGGCTCATTATTACATAATAGTACCTGCTGCAAACAATTACATAACCCTTGTAAGGGAGTTTTCCTGTTATTACATAGTTCAGAAACACTGGTGTGCTGGGGAAGGAAGGACTGCAACAGTCATTGCCAGCCTCATAATTTTATTCAAAATTTTGTGATCATGGTTTGAAAAGCCAAAAAGAAATATACAGTGGTATGAAAAAGTTTGGGCACCCCTGATAATTTTCAAGATTTTCCTTTATAAATCACTGGTTGTTCGGATCAGCAATTTCAGTTAAATATATCATATAGCAGACAAACACAGTGATATATGAGAAGTGAAATGAAGTTTATAGGATTTACAGAAAGTGTGCAATAATTCTTTAAACAAAAGTAGGCAGGTGCATAAATTTGGGCACCCCAACAGAAAAATTACATCAATATTCAGTATGTCCTCCTTTTGCAGAAATAACAGCCTCTAAACGCTTCCTATAGCTTCCAATGAGGGTCTGGATTCTGGTTGAAGGTATTTTTGACCATTCTTCTTTACAAAACATCTCCAGTTCAGTCAGGTTTGATGGTTTCCGTGCATGGACAGCCCGCTTTAAATCACACCACAGATTTTCAATAATATTCAGGTCTGGGGACTGAGATGGCCATTCCAGAACGTTGTACTTGTTCCTCTGCATGAATGCCTTAGTAGAATTTGAGCAGTGTTTAGGGTCGTTGTCTTGTTGAAGTATCCAGCCCCGGCGCAACTTCAACTTTGTCACTGATTCTTGAACATTGTTCGCAAGAATCTGCTGATACTGACTGGAATCCATGCGACCTTCAACTTTAACAAAATTGCCAGTACCTGCACTGGCCACACAGCCCCACAGCATGATGGAACCACCACCAAATTTTACTGTGGGTAGCAAGTGTTTGTCTTGGAATGCTGTGTTCTTCATCCGCCATGCATACCGCCCCTTGTTATGTCCAAATAACTCAATTTTAGTTTCATCAGTCCACAGCACCTTATTCCAAAATGAAGCTGGTTTGTCCAAATGTGCTTTAGCATACCTCAGGCGCCTCTGTTTGTGGCATGTGCGCAGAAAAGGCTTCTTCCGCATTACTCTCCCATACAGCATCACCTTGTGCAAAGTGCGCTGAATAGTTGAACGATGCACAGTGACACCATCTGTAGCAAGATCATGTTGTAGGTCTTTGGAGCTGGTCTGTGGGTTGAGTTTGACTCTTCTCACCATCCTTCGCCTGTGCTTATCTGAGATTTTTCTTGGCCTGCCACTCCAGGCCTTTACCAGAACTGTGCCTGTGGTCACCCATTTCCTCACTATGTTTCTCACAGTGGAAACTGACAGCTGAAATCTCTGAGCGAGCTTTTTGAATCCTTCCCCTAAACCATGATGTTGAACAATCTTTGCTTTCAGGTCATTTGACAGTTGTTTTGAGGCTCCCATGTTGGCACTCTTCAGAGAAGATGCAAAGAGGAGAACAACTTGCAATTGGCCACCTTAAATACCCTTTCTCATGATTGGCTTCACCTGTGTATGTAGGTCAAGGGTCAATGAGCTTACCAAACAAATTTTGTGTTCCAATAATTAGTGCTAAAGGTATTCAAATCAATAAAACAACAAGGGTGCCCAAATTTATGCACCTGCCTACTTTTGTTTAAAGAATTATTGCACACTTTCTGTAAAACCTATAAACTTCATTTCACTTCTCATATATCACTGTGTTTGTCTGCTATATGATATATTTAACTGAAATTGCTGATTCGAACAACCAGTGATTTATAAAGGAAAATCTTGAAAATTATCAGGGGTGCCCAAACTTTTTCATACCACTGTACTTTAGTTTAGCTGCACCTCATGATTTACCTCCAGTATCAATGTTCAGTGCTAATGCAGGATGTAGTGTGCCCTTTATGTAGCGAGGTGGATAATAAGTTTGTGGTGGCCACATAGCAAGAAACCAGAACTGGTTTCCTGTTACAGCGATGCCTACATACTACTGAACTGTTTTCCAGTTAGTGGTGGCAACAGAATCATTTGCTGGATTATGTTCAGTGGGAACCGTTTTTCGAATGATTGAAACTCATTCCAAAAAATGATTAAAGCTATGGGTGGCATGGTGGTGCAGTGGTTAGAACTGTCGCCTCGCAGCAAGAAGGTTCCAGGTTCGCTTGTCTGTGTGGAGTTTGCATGTTCTCCCTGTGCCTGTGTGGGTTCTCTCTGGGTACTCCGGCTTCCTCCCACAGTCCAAACAGCAGGTTAACTGGCCGGTAGGTGTGAATGTGAATGTACCCTGCCTCTCATCCAATGACAGCTGGGATAGGCTCCAACCCCCCTGTGACCCTTAACGGATAAGCAATATAGATAATGAATGGAATGGATGGATGATTGAAACTACATTTATTAACAGCAGCAGAGTCATGAGGAGGCAGTTGTGGTAGATGACAGCTGTACTACAGCAACAAGTGTCAAACCAGAGACCAGGGTTCTCGTCCAGAGTCCAGTCTGTGGTTTAGAGAGCTAAAGCACTTTGCTTAAGGTCAGGGAACGAGTGGATTAGGTTCAGTGTAAATAAACAGGTTGTGTCTGAGGTCACTGTGAACTTTTTCTTTATCAAATCAGACCAGGATCTCTCCCTGACCTGAGCTGCAAGAGTCTAAATAGAACCAGGACCAGAACTGTTTCACTACAGATGGAGACTGAGCTGAGGGATCAGAGATTCAGGTGGAAAACAAGCATGTTGTCTGTGAATATTTCACTGATATGTTCAATATTAACATATTTGCAACTTGACAAACATGTCAATTATCATTTCCTCATTATGTTAATAGAAAACATGATTCACTCACAATTACTTTTCTTTGAAAAAAAAATTGCTTTTGCAAATTAGTTGAAAATAAATGTTGAAGAGAATCTACTGTTGACCTCACTGTAACTTGACTTTAAGTGTTTGTGTTGAGTATAACAGTGATCTTCTCCTGAGCTAACTCTACCATAGTTACCCTGCTCAGATTTCACAGAGAGCACACATTAAAAAAAACAAAAAAACACATCAGACATTTAATGTAATCTGGGGTTTAACAGAATTGTACAGTATATGCATTATTAGTGTTGGTCTGTGAACATTAATATAACTAATAGGTATGTCTACAATGTGCCTATCACAGTCAGCCATGATGGTGGCAGCTTTGATCCACCTCAGCTCTATCCAACCTTTGTTGGAGAGTAATTCAAAATATCCAAGTGATAGTTACTATCACAATATCTGTCATTACAATTACAATCTGTAGTGTGATGAACATGTAGCATTGTTTTGAATTTAAAAAATCATTTTGGTGTATTACCCAAATAACAGTATTTTATTCAAACTGCTGGTAAAAATCAATCCCTCTTGTCATCCTGTTTGATCACATTTCAGCCAAATCTGTGTCATCATCAGTCTGACAAATAAAATGAAATGTTAAGCAGACATGTTAAATCTACAAATCAATTCTTTAAATGGTTTGAAGATGTGCAACCCACCAGCACCCGCCCACACCCCCTGAGATAATTATAGTTATAGACTAAAAATGAATTATGGTCACAACAATTTGTTAATCTTTTCCAGCTTTCACCACCTGCTGAGTTTGACATTAGTTAAACATCAATGTACTGAGATGGAAGTCAGCAGGCAGCTAATGGGAAATTTCACACTTTTACCTTTTCATCATTTGATTCGTGTTGTTTTCACAATTTTTATTAGAGTTAGACAAAAAACAATGTTCTAAAGGTGTGTCCATCTCTCGCCCCCTCTCTACCACACATGTGTAATGTACATTCGTAATAGCTTTCATTTTATTCTGTCTACCTTATCCCATCTTTTGATGTGAAATCCATATCATGCTGTAGGAGATTCAGCAGTAAAAACCAGATACAGTTGTTATCCTGCCTTTTGTCTTGTGGATTTAACACTAAAAAAGCCAGTGGATTTTATGTCCAAGAGTGAATCGTTATATCTGCTATTGTCTGAAACTAGCCATATTACACTGGGAAAGAAGGTGACTTTAGGAAAAGTGAGGAGGGGATCACTGAAGCTAAGATGTTTGGAAATAAACTTTTTTTTAATATTAACCAAAAAGCATTTTTCATCACTGTAAACTTATTTCCTAAAGCAATAGTTCAGCAATTTGGACACATATTTGCATTGTTTTCCAGAGAGATATAAGAGGACTAATTACATTCTCATTAACCATCTTAGCATAAAGACTGGAAGCAGGGTGAAGCAGCTCATCTGGCTCTGTCCATACTGAAAAAGGTTCCCTAACAACACCTCTGAAATTCACAGTTTTACAACTTATATCACATTTGAAGTTGTGGTATTGCCCTGGTTTACATTATTATAATAATATTTTTGGTGAACAGGCAGACGCAGCTTCCTGTGGTCTTGTTGTGACAGTGAGGTTGCCAGGTTTGGTGTTCGTGCTCACCAACAGTATCTGGCGCCGTATTGGTGCTCAGCAGTGGAAATAAACACGTGGCAGCAACTGATGATGTCAGTGCTCTGATTTGATTGGTGCATTAACTAAGCTCACACAAAAACAGTTTCAACAAGCAAGCCTCCAGGGACGGTGTTGGACTATAAGGTGATTGTGGGGAAGATATCTCAGCATCATATGACACCTACAGGGCCACTCTGATAGACAACTCCTTGTATTTACAGACTTTGAACCATTAAGCCCAAAAATATTTGAGAAACCTCAAAGAGCTCAGTATGTTATTTTCATGCCTTTCAGGGCGGTAGCAAGATGTTAGCCTGCTCAGCCAGAGGAAGATGCTGCCATGCATGCTGTTGGTCATCTCAGCTGGAGGACAAGAAGGAGCAGAGAGGCCTAAAGCCAGCACTCATGGACAAACAGAACGACAAGCTCCAATTTGTAGCTCACCACAGTGAGAACATGTCCCGGTGACACTGGCTCTAAGTTGTCATTCAGCCTCTCTCATGGGGAACACTCACTCAGAGGCTTTAAACATAGACTCTGCTTCTGCTAATGTATCAAGTGGCACAGCAGCTGTGGTATCGTTATGGTTTAGTTTAATTACACACAGTGAAGAGAATTCAAATTTCAGTTTAACCCTGAACCTTTTTAACACTGTTAGTATCTCTTAATACTCACTGACTGACATTAAGAAATATTACATGTGAACATGACCTTTGATGGACATAAGATGTCTTATTGGCCTGTGCTGAGCTAACCGGTGTTCAGGTTCTGACTGACTGACTGACGGGCTGCTCATCAGCCTAAGAGGAGGAGACATCTGTGGCTCTGACAGCTGATTGGCTGTCTGAGGTTCGGCGGGATGCAGCCATGCGTTGTATTGGCTGTACGCCTCTCAGTCAAGCTGACATGCTAATGTCATTGAAGTAGACAGTGATAATGTCATTCAGGGTAGATAATGTATTTTGACCAGGCTGAGATGGTGGGATTATTGCTGCGATAATGAATCAAGACAATGAAACTTCAGTTAAAGGAGATGATCAACAGTGACAACTCACCGATGAATAACTTTATTATTTTCTACTTTGATTTAACATTTTCCTCTAATTTGTCTTCTTTAATCTAACCTTTATTTAAGCAGGCAGGCATTTAAGAATAAATTCTGATTCAGAACGACAGCCAGGCTAAAATTACAGCTGCAGAACTGGCAGCTAGGATTATATTGTTATACTATGTTAAGGAGCTCTGGATGGAAATGTAGTGCACTGTCCCTGGATGTAATGGTACATTGTCTGATTTCAATTATATCCTACCATCAGCTGTACTTTGCAGAATACCACTACTTTCAGACATTTCAAAAGAGAAATCCATCATTCTGAATTCCATTAGTTAACTTAATCAGGGACAGTATGTGATTTATTTTTCTTTTTTTAACAAGAGCCTAAAACTAGTCCATCAAAAAATACATACATTTCAGTGTTAGCACAAATAGCTAAAAACATCAGACAGATACTGTCACCAGGTGAGAGCATTTTAAGGCTTTGAACATGCACTTCTTTAAGTTTACATGTTATTCATGTCTGAATAAACACCTGAATCACTGGCATGTAGGAGGCAATGACAGCACACATCTTACCAGGTTAGAACCTGTAACATTTCTGTAACATATACAACACATCACAGGTTTAAAGTAAACACTGTCAAATTAACATAAAGGTTGCAGCAGGTCAAAGTTAAATAAAAAGCTGTTAAATACACATCTAACTCATTTTATCTTCTTAAGACATCTATAACAGAGTTATGACTACGTTATCATGTCATTTATTCACAAAAAAATAAAAGCACTTTATTTAAGTATGAAACACTGTGAAGGAATAAATTTGACATAGCAGAGGAGATTCCTCCCATGTCAGCTCAGTCAACAAAAGAAGATTTTCATCCCCTCACAGTGAAAAGCAAAAACTCCTCAGACCATCATTCCCCCTCCTCCTCATCCTCAACTTTTATTTATGCCAAGAGTGAATTGAAAAATGTCATTCAGCTATACTGTTTAAACTTTTCTGACTGTATACAATAGGCAGCAGAGTTCTATATTGTAACCAATAATTAAACTGATACGAAAGTTTATTGGTGGCAGCCATTTTTCACACTGATGGTCATTAATTAAGGCAGAACCAGGAACACTCCTCTGACTTGATTTGATTTTCTAACAGTTGTTTTAAAGCAACACCCCCACTTCCTCTCACATACTAGATGCCAGCTATCACACACACACACACACATCCCAGGCCTCTATGATTATAAAGGATGTATATATATATATATATATATATATATATCACTGTGTAAGATGTATAAAATATAAAATATATTTCAATGTGGGTAAGAAGGTTTATTTTGAGTCAAGATGATAGCTGGCTACACTGGTAATCATGAGTCATTATAGTTTACTGTCCTGTAAACTGTGGCATGAATAGTTACCTTCTTTACAACATGCTGCAGTTTACTGGACTGTCCTGACTCTGGATGTCAGGCTAGCTTTGGTTATCATGTAGAGATCTGCTTGAAGAACCAACAAAACAGTGACTATGCTCAGTGATCTGCTGCTGCTGAAACACTTTGATTTGTTAATGAGACAGTTATCACAGTCAGCTGTGTGTGGATTCTCCTCTTTTCAGTCTGTCTGTGCCATGCAGCTGGAAGCTAACGCTAACTAGCACGCTGCCTGCAGGTGTCAGACTGCCATGGAAGGTGGGAGCAGACTTTCTGTCTCTGTCTCAGTTTTTTAAACATGTGTTAAAACAATGGCAGCTTTGCAAGTGGTCAATGGTGTTTCAGTTTTTGTGCATGTGTGTGGGAAAAAAAATCAATTTAAATCATGAATCTTTTTTTTTGTTTTGTTTTAGTTTGTGGACATATATCACCCAGCCTTGCCATATGCTCTGACAAATGAAATTAAAAAAGGCCTTACCATGGCTGCAACACTTAGTTTCTCTATTGATTCATTTGCTGATTACTTTCCTGATGAATTCAATTTAAAATACGTGATTGATCAATGACCACTCTATGTTGCAGTTGTAGACCCTACTCTAAATGACTGTATCTAAGAATATCTATACTCTGTATGCGCTGATATAAACAGTGTATGTGATTAACATGAAACTATTATGGCTGCTTCCATAATAGTTGATAATATTATACGAGTGTCCTGTGGAAAAGCTCACAGCTCGTCCACTCTGAACCGAGGCTCGCTGCCATTCTTTATGTGCTGATTCAGTCTAACAGTACAACTGGCCGGCTTCTCCTCACACTTGTAGCCGTTATAGGGTTGTGATGTGATGCCAGTGTTTGTGACAGGGCCCAGAGAGGCCCCAGCAATAGGCCACAGCATGAAGCTGCTCCCATTGAGATGCAGATCTGTGTTAATTAATTCTCATGTTTAAGGGAATTAAACATTATTCTGGAGAAAAGAGCGTTCTGCTGGGAGCCACTTTAATATGTAGCCCAGATAAAAGGAGGAGTGTATTTCTCTGTGACGGACATGTATTTATTCACATTTCCCCAGCCAATTTCATTTCAGTGTAAAATGAGGAGATGAGGTTAGAGAACGCAGGGAGGAGAGTTAGCTAATAGAAAACAATGACCGGTGTTTTATTCTCCAGAGGCTATTCTGCCGTTGTCAGCTCTCTCTCTCTCTCTCTCTCTCTCCCCGGCCGCACAATGCTCAGAGACAAAGAGAGAGCGCGGCGAGGCCAAGTTCCTCTTCTAAAACACACAGCAGCTTATTAATCTCAACATGCACACACACGCACACACAGAGAACGCTGCGTCGGGCTGCAAATCGATATCAGGCAGTAATATATTGAGGTTATATTCAGGTTGTAATGGTGTTATTAAAGCAACAAGCTCAGGCTGAATAGAGAGAAAATCCTATTAAAATAATTATAGAGGCCTGGGATGTGTGTGTGTGTGTGTGTGTGTGTGTTAAGAGAAGGAGAGAGAGAGACAGAGTACCTCTTACCTTCAAATACAATATAGTCTGTGTGTGTGTGTGTGTGTGTGTGTGTGTGTGTGTGTGTGTGTGTCCTTGGCTTACTAATGTAGTAATTGACTTGCTAATAGTGATTGCCAGGCTAATTTATTAAGCCATCAGCCTCCAGATTAATTAGGAATGTATTATCACACATTCACTGTACCAGACCTCTTAAGAAATAATGGCTCCCATGTAATTATGCAGTTATATCATTACAGCAATAGCCACTGAAGACACTTTTTAAAAGGAATTATTAAAATCTAATTCAAAATTCACCTCCTTTACTGCAAAAAATATTGCTTATTATGTGGGGGTTTTTGTTTGTTTTTGTTTTTTGTTGTTGTTGTCAATGAATAGTTGCTTTCTTTTAACATATTAGATCAGTAAATTAAAGGTTAGTGCAACATACCTTGTGTGGAAACACTGGTAAATGTTTCGCCGATGCGCAGGAAGGCAGGACATGTGAAAGGGAGATCAGACCCATCAGATTTTTAATGTGCCATTAGACTAACAGCCAACACTTCAAGAACAAGGTCATTTTTTCCATCTTTTCACCCCTGTCAACACGCCTTCCTCTTCGAAAGTGTCCCAGTGTTTCTCCTGACAGTGAGACAGAACAATACCAGCACCTGAAGGAAGCCACCATTCATTTTACTATTTACACTCAGAATTACACACCGATCTAGGGCCATACAACACACAGAGATTCAGGTGAAACAGTTTTATTTTTACAAAACACAGAGGGATCAGTTGTTCATTTCCTGTTTAAAACCAATAGTCAACATGGGATGGGATGGTCATGGATAACATGTTATTGTAACCATGACAACAAAGGTCTTTAAGCTTAACCTTTTTTTTTTTTACCCAAACCATAACCTTCCTATGTCCAAGCTGTTTTTGTGCCTAAACCTAACTGAACTGAACTATATCATGGTCATCACCATTGTTCATCATTTTTCCACAGTGATTTCAACAGTTTATCTGTGAATATCTGTATGGATGGGTCATATCAGAGGGTCTACATGGTCCCTGTTGCCAGTTAGAGCTGGTGTTGGTCACAAACAAAGGCAGTGAAGGAGACGACTATGGTTAAAACTGGAGTCTGGTTCATTCACAGCTGTGCACTGTAATGTATCTTCATGTAAATATGTGGACTACATCAGGCATTTATTCAAACAGCATCACACTGTAATTACTCTAAAACTGCTTTAATGAGTTCCAGAGAGGAAATTCGTGCCTGATAGTTGATGTTATCTTTGAATGAAAATTATATCACTGACACACAGAGCAGCTGGATGAACATCTTCACTTGACTCAGTTTTTTCTCTCTGTTGTTGATTTCTACACTGCTCTTTTTTTTCTTTTATCTCTTCTCTCTGGCTACGCGTTGTCTCAACAATTGCCTGGTACTTCACATTTTCACTGATCTCAGAACTGTTTCTGCCAAACACACTGTAAATGACATTTACCATGGTCCTACATTATTTTTGTGATCTTTTGTTTAATGTTTTAAGTCTTTACTAAAACCTGTGGCTTTCTTCTCATTCTGCTGGGTTACATTGAGAAGGTTAAATCAGAGCTGGTTGTGAAAAGACTTGACTGTCCACACACAACCATTGTTTTAGTTGAATAATTTTTATTAGATTTTGACCTGCTGATGGACAAGGGTGTGTGTTATGTTTTGAATAACATTGGTGCTACTTCATAGTTCATCTGAGTTATAAATTAGACTGTGTATGCTAGCTAAATTGCTATTGTTTATGCTGATGAACTACCTGTATTTTTATGTTTTACATTAATGACAGGGGACTTGAAGGGTGATAATTCAGATATTATTTTGGTTAAATAAGACTATTTGGAGCACTCCATCAGAGACTGTCATTGCGTTAAAATGAGGGTTTAAAAAAAAGGCAAGGGGGCTATTATTATAAGTTATTAATTTATTATTATTTTTTTTTATTTTATGTTATTTCAGGCTGGAAGAAGTCATTTGTGCAGCAGTTGTTTTATTGTAAATGTTTCTTTCTTTAACTTCTTTCATTTTCTTAGTTTAAAGTTCGCGTTTTAGACTGAATTCTGACACTTGAAGATGCTCATCAGACTTTTAAACCCTCTTACATTTTAAAGGCATGTGGAGCGGGTCCAGGCAGCTGGTGTCAGACTTCAGTCTCCTCTAGAAAAAATATTTTCATCTAATTAACAAACAAACAAAATGTAGAAGAAGAGAAGAATGAATTTCATTTACAGAAATCAGACCCAAATGTTTCCCAAACACTGTCAGAATAAAGGCTGAATTTGACCTGTAACAGACACACTCTGTCCTCAAACACACCTTGTGATGCTTTTTAGTTTTCCTGTGGTTTTCAGAGGAGAGGATAGAAATAACTTTATTATTGTCAAAGGTGCTGGAAAGATTTTTTTCTGCATGTTTTGACCTCTTCCTCTGTTTAAAACCCTGTCGTAATATTCTCCATATGAACTGATCATTAAATATGTTTTTGGCCCAAAACAATGAAACTGCAAAAAATGTCCAGTACTCACCAGAGGGTTGTTGTTCTGAAAAATAAAGTGAAGTAGAACACTAATGATCAAATGTTAAGTGTGTGTGTTTTAAACTGGGGCTTGTGAAAAATACAGACTAACTAATAATAAATAAGATGTAATTTTTACACTCCACACACACACTGAACTGTTTCATGATCACACTTTCTCTCCCTCGTTAGAAATTAATGTTTGTGTGTGTTTTCAATTCTAACTTGAGCTGATGGAGGTGTGTGTGTGTGTGTGTGTGTGTGTGTGTGTGTGTGTTTTCTCCTGTGCCGTTGAAGCCCTCGTCCACATTTCATTCAGAGTTTTCCATATTTTTTCTGTGATCTCTGACTCTCCGTCAGGCCTCCTGTCACATGAGGGGACAGAGTGTTTCAGGGGAGCAGGGGAAATCTGAAGAGTCACAGAGTTAATAAGGAATGTTTTTATTACACTACACTAAGTTCTTTTGTTTATGTTGCTCTTGTTGTGTAACCTGAATTTTTCCAGATTTCTAGCTTTAGGATTTTTTTCTCTTTTAACTGGAGATTTTCAACACTGTGGCTCCGGCTCCTCTGGGCCCCAAAGCTGAGGTTTTACAATGTTTGGGATATTTTTAATAATTGAAAATTAGTCTGGGAATAATTTAAAAAATAGAATCTTAAAGCACAAAATGAACTAAAATAACGAGGGTCAGAGTTTTACGGATCATTTCATATTAAAGCTGTGTGCCAAAACGTTGTCATCATAACTTGATTTTTTTTTCAGTTTGTTGTCGTTGTTAAATACCTAAATACAGACCTACACCTAATGTTTGGATGAAAATAATTATCAGAGTTTATTTATTTATTTGGTGTGTTTCTTTATTGTTTTTTAGATACTTAATTACTTTTATATTTTTAAATCTAGTGAGTGTATTTGACAGTAGATAGTACAGTAGGGCAGCAGTACCAACTGGACAAAACAGGAAACAAACACATTTGCACCTGGTGGCTCTTAGGACCTTGAAGGCCTCAGGAGGACGTCTGATAATTACTGTGTGGTAATTTGATTAATTAGAAATTAGTTAGCTAGTTATGACAGAGGCTTTAAGGCAGGCCCTGTTTCAAAAGTTACATTTAATACTTTTATTATTTGAATCAGTCGTTAATGTAAATTTCGAACTATATTTGCTTTCAAACAAATAATCACAAACTAAGTGACACACCACTAAAATCTGAGGCAGGGGAGTTTTCTGGGCTCTGGGGCAAAAAACTGCAAAAAAAAATCATTGAGATACAAATACAGACGGTGACAAATTAAAGGAAAAATCAACATAAATTTTCTCAGCGAGGCGTGGTGCACCACGAGCCTCCAGGACAGCCTCAGTGCTCTCAGTCTCTGAACTCTAACACCATTCTTCCAAGAGATATTCTCTCCATTTGGTGTTCTGATGATGGAGGTGTAAGAGGTATTTAAAGGAGAAACTGAAACTGTGCCGACAAATGAAGCCAGTGAATCTGTGATTCATTACAAACAGAAAGTTCTGTTCTCTTGTTATTATTAGAACTGAACTGTTTAGTTATGACTTTCAGAACTAATAATCATGCCTTCAATTAACAAAATGTCCAATGAACTGTTAACTCATCAGTTTAATTTATGTCGAAATGTTTGTGTATATTTCCCAGAATGCATTGCAACCAGCTTAAAATTCCCCAGAAATCCTTCTTTGTTGTAACATAAAAGCGTGGACTGACAGAGGCTGTGGTGATGTGTCTCTGAGGAGTCCGACGGTCCTTACTCTGGTTAACAGTAAAACAGAGTTAAACCATGATGAGGACACGTCTCATTCAGACACATCCTGTATCCTTCTGGTGATAATACTGAAGCATAGTGTGACTGCACTCACTGCATTTACTGACCAAACAGTAGAAGTCGTTGTGTTGAATAAAGAAAAGGACTGAAACAATAAAAAGTCACAGCTCATTGATAAACAGGATTTTCCAGACGGGTGCAGAAAACAGATCTGAGAGACTTTAACTTGGAGTGAATAAACAAAAGTAAAGATAACATGTTACTCAAACTTAAAAGATTTTCTTCAAATCTTAAAATTCCAAAATCTAAGTTGTCTTGAAATCTGTGCTGCTCCCACATCACTGGGCTCCTGTTTCTCCATCCATTGTTCAGGTCTGTCATTTGTCGCCGTCTATAGATGGGGGGGCAGGTCCACAGTTCCCTCATTGTTGCCCTGGGGTCCCGGTGTGTGTTAGATGTTACCTCCAGTGGTTAGCTGAGTGGTTTAGCTGAGGCTGATGTGTAGCAGCCTGTAGTGGTGATTAGAGGAACTGCAGCTGTGAGTGCTGAGGAGGGTTTACATCACAACTCATCTCAACTCACCTCTGACTATGGAAACAGCTGTGATCTGACTTTGTCTTTGTTGTGTGTATTTCCAGAGGAAGGCTTTGTGTACAGAAGCCCAGATGAGGATGACTACCACAGATCTGGGACCCCAGACTCAGAGGCTCCAGATGGGCCCTACAGCAGTGAGGAGAGCAGCTCAGCCCTGCCCAGTAATGAAGAGAGGGATCTGGGCCAGCACAGCCACCAGGACCCTTCCAGAGACGCCAAGAGCCCAGGAGGAGGTCCCGCGGGCCAGATCACCAACGTCCAGACCAACGGGGGCCAGGGGGCCAAGCCCAAGAGGAAGCGCTCTGGCTCAGACTCCAAGTCAGGGAAGCCCCGCAGAGCCCGGACTGCCTTCACCTACGAGCAGCTGGTGGCGCTGGAGAACAAGTTCAAGTCCACGCGGTACCTGTCAGTGTGCGAGCGGCTCAACCTGGCCCTGTCACTCTCCCTCACTGAGACCCAGGTCAAGATCTGGTTCCAGAACCGCCGGACCAAGTGGAAGAAACAAAACCCCGGAGCCGACACCTCTGCCCCGACCGGCGCGGGAGGGACCGGGGGTACGGGAGGCGCGGGGGGAGGGGCGGGAGGCCTGGGGAGCCTCAGCCCTCTCAGCCCCTCCCCGCCGGTCAGCGGGCACCTGGCCATGCACGCTGGCTACGCCGGCCACCATCACCCCCCCGCCGGCAGCCTGGTCCAGCTGCCTTTCCTCACAGCCAGCCACGTCCTGTCCCCCTTCATGCTGGGGACACAGAGCTACGCTGCCCCCGCCTTCTACAGCACACACCTGTAGACACACACACACACACACACACACACACACACACACTAAATTGACAGATACACCCTCAAAGACACTCTGAGTCCAGAGAGACTGGAAGGTTTCAGCCCAGCAGACAGACTGTCAGTGCTCAGCTCTGCTCTTCTTTTTACTACCAACATTTGAAGGCTTTAATTTCAACGGATTATTTTGATAGAATGTGAATAACCAGAAACTGTACATAAATCTATGTTCTAGCTCCCTATTCTGAATGCTGTTTTAAACTATGTAATAGACAAATAGCGGATTTCTTTGTTTTGAAAAAAGTCTGTATGAATATTGAATGTTTATTTATGACTTAAGGAATGGCTTGATCTATTGTCAGTACTGTGTAACTCCAGCTGTGATTGTTTTCATTGGGACTGTTTCTGTTATTTATTGAATTTGTTGACAGTTTCCAGAAAATCCTTGGATGTACTGAATCCTCAGCTCAACATGATATACTGTCTTTGATATTAAAATAACCACAATTAAACACTGAAAACCTTCTCGGTGAACTCATTTTAAATTTGATAATGACCTGAAGTGTAGAGGGGTGCAGCTGATCAGTGGTTAGCAGCCTGGGCTCCTGTCTCACAGCTGTCTGTGGAGCAGTTGGTCAGAGGTATGAACTGCGCGACAGACGTCGCCCACGTGTCCTTCAGTTTTAGTGAATCCACCGCTTGTGGCGTTTCCTTTAAAATGAATAGACTCTGGTCCAACTGGGCCCTGTGACCCTCAACAGGATGGTGTTAGATTGGATTCAGCTCAGTCTGACTTAGGTTGGCAGCTGGCAGCGGCGATGACGCTCTCACAGGACAACTTAAAATCACATCAGTTACAATCATTAATGGTAGGATGAAGAAAATTCCCACCAAATATCAGATAGTGAATGTCAAGGGGCAAAGTTACAACCAGTCACTTCTCAGACAGGTTTATTTATACAGCAGCTTTGTGTTTTACATGAGGTGAAGAAATGCACTAAATTCAACTGAAACCCTTGAATTATTGGAGAGCTGCTGAGTAACATCAAACATCACACTGTGAATCACTGACATTAACTACACAAACTAAATGCTGCATCCTGAGCTGTTAGTCTGACACACTCTCACTGAAACTCTACACGTCTCATCAGAGCTCTGATCACAACACTGGACAAAGAGCTGCTTTTCACCTCAAAGCAGTGATAAAACTGCACATAATGTCAGCTCAAACTATGCTAACTAAACCCCGTATTACAGGGTGTTACACTCAAACAGGTGACAGGAAAGGACTTCTTTAATAATAACAAACAATTATGTATCAGTTTCATATTGTGAGGTTGGCAAGTGGTTGCCCAATCAGAATCCTGTCTGAGTCGTCGTCAGCATGGAGGTGGAGGTTTGTGGGCGCAGCCCAATTAGCACTGTTGACTTTCTGAACAGATATGAGTGACTACACCTGTGTGAACTACACACAGCCTGTGTGCTCTGAGGTCTGTGCTGGAATGTTTCCCTCTTTGGACTCTAAGTCTTTCTCTCACTCATCACTTTAGCTGTACAGCTCCATCACACGTCCTCCTGTTGACTCCACCCTCAGTCTGCCGTCAGACAGTGCTGCAGACACCTACAGGATGAACTCAGGAGGTATCCTGCATGGTTGTTACAGTCAGGATGTGTCAGCCTCTGCTGCTTTAGTCTTCCCACACTGAGTTTCTGAGTTCCTTTTCATAGCATGCATTTTGTCTTGAATAACTTGATCATCTCACAGCAATCAGTCACTGAACAGAACATCAGTTATACTGACTCACCTCAAAGACTAAACATCTTTTCTGATATACATCAATCCATTTCACCAAATTAAAATGCAAATATGAAACTGAATTCATGAACTCACATCTGTTCTCAGTTATTTCTTCAGTAGCTGCATGTCCAGACTTGAATTACTCTTGTTAAGGTGGAGGACAGAACAAAGACACAAACACAGTAGGCTGAGGACAGAGACTTACACTTTACTACTACACTACAAATCATCACATGACTTCATCCCCCAGAAACCCCAAACACTTAGAAACATCAACTAGAAATTCAACTTGACAACAGCAGAAAAAAGATTCAGTCAGTTACACAAAATGAACATTGGCAGATACAAAGGCAAAATGTAATTGAACAATCTGTTCTGTTATTATTAAATATAACTTTAATTATCATTTTCATTTTGTCATACTTGATAATTTTTCATAAATGTGATGGTACATCTGAGTAACGACCATATTCCTTTAAACAGTTAAAAAGCTTATAAAAAGGTTATCAAACACAAGTCAAATCATTCCAGCATTACAGTGTTCAAACACATAGAGTTTTAAATATTATTTCCTTCATAAATCAGTCTATTTACCTGCTAACCAGATTCATATACAGCACATGCACATCAGTATATTTCCATCAGTCTTTCAGTGAGTACAATAAAAGTCTGTTTCTAGTCACAGAGAAGCACTCAGTCCATGTCATTCAGTTAAAGGCATTTTGAACTGGCTGGAGGTCAGTTGAGAGAGTAGTTGAACTGGTTGGAGAACTTGTCATGTTTTCTTCTGTCAGCTTTAGCCATCACCTGAGCTACTCTGCGCATGGCGCTCCTGGAGGAGGGATAGAGCAGAGAACAGGAGAGGAAGAAGGTGAAAGAAAATAAGAGCGTTAACATCTTTCCACACAAAAACCAATGTTCTGAAGAGATGTGGCTTTGCACTGTGAGGGATCATAAAGTGACAGACCACAACACAGGAGGAGCAGCTGACAACACATGGTGTGTCATCTCTACACTGAATACAAGCTAACACCATTCACTTCAACCAGTCTTCTTGACCCCGTGTCCACCTGGCTTTAACATGTGATCAGTATTATTATATACTACCTGGATGGTGACACCTGATCACAGGGCCTCAGCATTTACACATACGTTACAAAGGTCTCAGTTATAAGGCCTCTGCCCACACTGTGATCAGACACATGAAGTCACTGCACGTACTTGTTGAAGACTTTCTTCTCGAGCCTGCAGCGGGACGTGTTGGCGCTCTGCTTCAGATCACTGAGGTTGGGGAACTTCTTCTTCTTCCCTTTTCCTTTTTTACCCACTCTGTCAGAACCCAGGTTTTCTCCTGTTGCCGCCTCAATGTCTCGCATCAGCTCTGCATCACGCCAGTCTACAACACACAGACAGAATCAGTTAGCTACTGAGGCACTGGACTAAGCTGCTTATTTCTGTTCCACTTCCACGACTGTTTCTCCACAATAAAAAAGTACCTTTAAAATGAAAACATTGGCAACATGTGTAACAATTTTCAACAACTACACAGTGCTGTGAAAAATGGGCTGATGGCCAGGAGCAGGACGTCCACTCATCCAAGGGTTGGTGTTTGGATCCTCCTGTCCACATGTTGAAGTGTCCACGGGAAACACACTGATCCACAAAATTCCTCCTGGTGGTCAGACCAGAACCTCATATAGCAGCTCGCTGCCACCGGTGTGTGAGTGTGTGTGTGAGTGGGTGAATGATAAGCAAACTGTGACTGTGGAAAAACACTAAGTGTAGAACAAATATAGAATTCATTTCTAATCCCACTGAAATATTAGACAAGAAGCAGCGACACCAGTGGGACCAACCATGGAATCAGTATTCTGCTATTTATTAAAAGGTAAGCTAACGTAACATTAGCATGTTAACGCTAACATTACTAACATTACTTTTAGGCCACCACCCTCTGTGTTTATGTGATCTCAGTCAGAGTGAGCTCAGGATTACTGTGGGATCTCCATCATCGAAATCTCCCTGCAGGTCTTTGCTAAAGGAATATTATTACATCAATGGTATCTGATGTTTCAGCCCCTGGTCACATCAGAGATGATAACAGCTGCAGCAAAATGAGGCTAACAGTGCACTGACAAAAACCAGACTGAGATCTCTTCACTTTTTCTTGATTAAAACTGAAACAAACAATATTCAAATAATAAATAACATTTTAAATATAATCTAAAATGTTGTCAAGACAAATTAAATCTAAACCAGGTGCTAACATGAGGGGCATGCAGAGACCCACAATAAAGTAAACTCAAGTCTTGGTGCATGTTTCCATCATTTCTACATCCTTCATTAAACAACGACTCTCTATCTGCTGAAATTACAGACTGAAACTTTCACAAAAAGTAATCTGACTGAAACATGTAATGAAGTCATTTCAGCTGATAACATAAATGAGCTCACACTGCCCACTTTTACAGAGCATAAGTAGTAAACAGTGTGAGTGAGGGTAAATGGATGTTGATGATATCCGTAGTATACACACAGGAAACGGTTGGAGAAAACTATCTGTCTCCATTAAAAGGCTCCTGCCGTATTCAAATCGAACAAATACATACTTCCATCAGAACCCAGCAGGTGAGACTAGGCTAGTTCACTAACTCACTCGTGGGCTAGGTATTAGACTCATTAAACATTTATATTAGTGGCATTACTTTGCAAACAACAACAGTTTTCCTCCACTGGATAATCACACCAGTTGGTGGGCTGTGCTTAGTTTGTGCTTTTAGGATTGTTAAAGCTAAACTATTAAGTTTCTTACAAAAAATACGCTACATAGAACAGTTTTCCCGTTACCTGTGACATACTGTAGCTAGCTTTGGGAGACTAACACATCTAGAATGGCTCTTCTTTTGTAGCTTAACCTCACTGTTTCTGTACATTTCTGTGGGTTTGATGAAACACATGCATGTGTGTGTAGTTGGACTCACCGTACTCAGCTCGTAAATGCTCTGGAATGTGCATTCATCTCCTTCTTTCTCTGGGCGTCATCAAAATCGCCACGTCGTCATCGTCGTCGTCATCATCTTCCTCTCCATTTGAAGAAGCCTTCATCTGAGAAAGAGGACGTAAGGCTCTGTTAATATCAAAATTAGGAAAACATGAATTCAAATAAATAAAATTGTGGAGAAATAAATCGTTCAACAATGAACTTGTAGAAAATAGTCCGTATGATTCTGTACACTGTAGTGTATTGTGTACAATGACAGACCAATTAACTGTCTAACATAAGGTCGACTGACTTATTCAACCACATTTCATCAGAGGACAGAGAAAATCCCAGCCCATAATAAAGAGTAAGAGGACCTTAAGTTGAAGTTGATTTGTCAAATTTTGAAGGTTAAGAATGAACCTTCCCACTAAACTGGTATGTGTTGCTGCAGACTTTATACCTCCTGGTTATAGTTGTGAGCCAAGACTGCAGGGCAACAGTTGTCCAATAAGTGCAACAAATTGATTAATATACTTTAGCACTATCTCTGTTTACCTGCTGTACAGTCTTTGCGTATGTGGGGCAACAAATATTACCAATCATTGTCACCCTTCACCCACCATGTGTTGATCTTAACAGTCTTCAGTCTGGTGAGACTGCAGACGTGTGTGTTCTGTGTGTGTGTGTGTGTGTGTGTGTAGGATTGTCAAGGATATTAACCCCAGTGGACAAAACAGCCTGGCAGTCTGATGGACAGATAAGACAGAAGTGACAGTGAGCCAATTATTAGAAGATTCTCTGAGTGTGGGGGAGACAGAGGAGATGGACTGAGAGTCTGTTATTATGATGCAGTATCATTTAGAACATAAAGGGTGGTAATCATATTCGCCCATTACATGACACAACAGACAAAAACAAACTCCTGTGCATGTACACAGACTATGGTGGAGATGATTTGACAAATTAAATTTTATCATATTTCACAGGAGATGGTGATCATAATGAGCACATTCCAGTAACCTTCAGAACATTTAATAATAAAGTGAAGCTGACAGCTTTCCATTTTCCATATTAGTGTTGAGAGGACTCAGCAGTCCAACTCACACTGCCAGATTTGAGACACAAACTCTTACCTGCCCCTTAGCCCACCTTACCAACTTCCTTTCTGAGGAGGTTCTCCCCACTGTTGGTCCTCCACATTTTGTCTATTGTTACCCAGCTCTCTGAACTCTCTTTCCTGCTCCCTAGAGACTAAGACTCCTCAGTTCTTAACAACTATAAACCCATGTGTCAGACTTTTCTTTTCAAAAGTCGACATGTCAGAAACCTCAACAACCTCTTTGATAAGTTTCAGTCAGGTTTCCATGCCTTCCCACAGCACCGACCACTGTCCTCTGAGGGTGACCTCTGCTCAGCTGTCTGGAGACCAATATACATCTGTGGAGTTGCCCTTCGGTGGTTCACCTCCAATCTAACAGATTACAGGTGAATCTGTGTCTTCCTCAGCTCCTATCCACTATGAAAGTACTCAGTGCTCAATTTTAGGTCCCATCCTTTTATCCCATTACATGCTCCCCTAGGCAACATCATATAAAACCACAACATTCAGTTCCATTTCTAAGCTATTGAGTTATATCTTCCAAATAAACCCAATGATAAAGCCGGTCTACAAACCCTACATAATTGCTTGACAGACATTGAAAGCTGGATGTGAGTTCGTTTACTGTTTACATACATAATTGTAGTACACTGCTCTCACCAGTACCAAAACAAAATATGAATAAAATTAAAGGTCTTCTGATGGGATTTGGTGACAATAAGAAAATTGCAAGAATATTGCCTGTCTTATCTCAAGCTCAAATGTGCAAAACTAAGCCTCACAACTAAACACATTCACATATATCCTAAACTCAACCAATCAACTGTCAGCAATGTGCTCAATGAAAACATTGGCCAAACTACATACTTGATGGTGAGTAGTTACATACAGTTTCTCTTTCATTCCTTTACTCTCCATGGTTGTGTGATTTCTTTGGCTTGGGGATGAAAGGGATGACGATGATTGTGTGTGTGCGTGTGCGTGTGTGTGTGTGTGTGTGATGAGCTGCTATCAACGCTAAGCAGAATTTATGGTTTTTAATTTCCCAGTGAGGTTGTTAGCCATTGGCTGGGCTACAATGCAGAACACAACACTCCTATACACACAGGGGTCATTTCCATTACACAAATGTGAGTGTGTGTGTGTCTGTGTCCTCAGCTGTTAAAGGCAAAGCAGCCATTCAAGCAGCCACTTGTACACACACACACACGCACACACACACACTTCAGTCGAGCAGCATAATAATCACAGTGATTAGCGTTATGAGGAGCAGTAAAACCTAACGTTAAACTAACCTCTTATTCCCAAAGGCCTCTTTTTCATTAGTGTGTAATACCTGTGTCTGTGTGTGTGTGTGAGAGAGTGAGTGTGTGTGTGAGTGATAGAAGGCTGCTGGGTTACTGCTGATAAAGCCCATTAAAATGTTAGAATTAGCTAACGAATGATGAGTCCTTAGATGATTATTTAAACATATCCACACGCACAACTGAACCATAGGAGTGTCAGTTAACCATGGCACAGCTCTGTAGGCAGCTTTTGATCCAACACAGAGAACTATTAAAACACTTCATATTACAAATCTCACCATTCAGTTAACCAGCAACTAAACAATTAATGCCTAATTAGTTGTCATTAATGCAGCCACAGATGGTGGGTGGTCTAAAAGGGAGAGAAATTAGGCCTCATTCATAAAATCTACAAATGATGAGAACTGATATTTAAGTATACATACATGTGTGAATACCTTGACATTAAAAACAGCTCATTGCCCTGGGCATATTCTTCCTTTGTCTCTCTCTATTGTCAAAGGAATTAGACAAAATAATGTAAACACAACACAACACAACCATTAACAAATTAAAACAAACACTGATACAAAGGTATTTGCTTGAAAGCCTATTAGCAGCAGTTGTCAGCTCCTAACTACCTGCCTGCTCACCACTGCATCTCTGTTTATGGTTCATCAAGTTGGTGAGGCTTTTGAATGAATGGCCAATACTGATCAAACACAAAGAATGTAGTGACAGGCTCTTATAGTAATCTTGCTGATGCAGATTTGTTGTTACTCTAACTGTCCATTTTATGTTTTCTCTTTTTACTTATTCTGTGTATGTTCCTGCCAAATAAATGCCCTTAAACACAGTCAATTTATCAATTAGTCGACTGACAAAAAAAATGGGGAACATTTATTTTGGTAATTTTCAAGCAAAAATACCCAACATTCACTGGTTCTAGCTTCTCAAATGTTAGGACTGTATCATTGGAAACCAAATATCTTTAGGTTTTGAATGTTGGTTCGACAGATGATGATCCAACAAGCACTTCATTTGAAGCTTACTGACCTTTTAGAGGCTTTAATTCATCTAAACTCTAATTTAAGTCTCCACTCACTTTGAAGACAACAACAAAATGCAGTATAAGTAAAACTGTGGTGAAACCACCCATATGTACTACTCTGTCTACGTGTCAAAAATTTATTTTAGCATATCTGAATATCAACATCTCATGGACTTCCCTGTTTTCTGATGAAAGTTACACTTGTGATTCTTAATTACAACTAATATCAGTCTTGTTCTGAGCTGCATGATGTCTACTTTCTGGAAAAGAGTTATTACAATTAGCACAAAAAAGTTGATAGCTGCTGTATGAGCCGCCCTTCAGAGTCTGGTAAAATGTGGTGAACACTATTGCTGTCCCACCACAGTTTACAGGAATGTGGTGAGTGAATTGGGATGGTTCACTCACTCTGGCATTTATGATAGGGACAGAGTGAAAAAAAGCCTCTGCAGACTGATCTGAGGTCAGTTTGTGTTTGTTGAAGAGATATTATCTCTGGCTGTGAGATGTGAGGTGGAAGTGGAGTGAACAGTGTGTGGATTCTCCTTCATTCAGTCTGTCCCTGCTGCTAACAGCTGTCTGTCTCTTTAATCATTTGCCAAGGAACATAAATCTTTGATCCACAGTTTTATAACTAGGGAATGTGTTGACAGTTTAGCTGCTAATGTTAACTTTACACAGTTTTATATTCAAGGAAACAACAGAGTTTCTCACTTGTTGAATATAGAAGAAATGTCAGCTCCCAGTTCTGAGAAATACCTAAAGCATCACTGGTATTTATCCAATGTTACTTAATCATCAAGAATCAAATCAAACTGATTCTGGACTCTGTAAATCGAAACAGGAGATCAGTGTCAGCCCTTGTGATAATTCTTTGTGACACATATCTTTATGTTGACATCAAATTTCAAATATCCCTACCCTGACGTTACGGGCCACCTCAACATCCTGTTTCAACTGTGGATATTTCATCTGCTGAAGATAACATGATTACATGACGCAATCAAAAGCTTAACACAGCTACTAAATGGACCTTGTGGTGGGACTGTTACTGTCATTGTGAAACTTGTAAGCGCATGTGTCTTTATGTGTAAATGCACTATATGTCTACACCAGACTACACTGAAGTCATCGTAAAATGAAACAAGTGAATTCCATTATTACCATATAAAAATTAAGTGACTACTATCTGAGTGAGATGTAAAGCTGCAGAAAGGTAAAATTCTCCTGACTCAGATAAAACAGAGCTGTTATTACTCCAAATGATCCTGTTAATCTAAGAAAAGATGTAGCAGAGACTGAATGTGAGCTGTGATCTTATTTATTTCTCAGAGAAAACCTGAGAGAATGCTCTTAGTCTTAAGAGAAACATTTTAAACACCAAACCAAACTTTCTCCATTACCCCACTCCACCGCTACACTTATTCATCCTCACAGTACAATGGATTCACACACAGCACACGTATATACACACACACATACACACAGATATAGTCTCTATAGGTTTTGTGCTTGTCTGCTTTAATCCTGGATGGTTTATTCTGCTCTGATCAATGACCTAAGACTAAGAAGTGATCACCCAGCTGGAGGAAAATCCTGCCCTAACATCATCCCTTTTTCCCCTCTTTCTGCCGCTTTGTCTCTAATTCACCTTAATTTAATCCTGATAGCATCGAGTGCTGTCAGCCGGCCTGGCAGAGCTGTAAGTCTCACAGTAGAATTAGCTTTCCCCCAGAAACATTTTGCTGACGGGGAGCATGGCTAAAATATGGCCTCTATTCCCCCACATGGCTGCATCGGGGGCTGCTTTGCATTTTAACAGAGCTTTGGTTTACTCTCTGGGACACACACAGGGAGAAAATCACACAGTAACACAGAGTTCCCCAGAGGAGATAAAACTGCTTCTTTACCTGAAACTCAAGATTTACCAGACAAATTAGAAGTGATGGTTTCAGTAAAGCAGGGCCATGTGTCACTGTAATAGGAAAAAGACAAAACAAATATTGGTAACTCTAACATTAAGACCTGGTGCAGATAGAAATAAAAATAGTTCAGAACAGAGTAGAAAAAAAGAAAAAAGTTGTTTAAGTAAAGCAGGGTTATGTGTTACTGTAATGGCAATGTTTACTCAAAGATAAAATATAGGAGGCTCCTACAGGGAAAATAGCCAAGAAAGTCATATAAGTAGTTCTTTAACGACCAAATAAAGAAGCCATCTGTTGGAAGTGTTTGCTAGTCAGGGTCATACGTTACTTTAAATGGTGGTGCAGCAACAACCACCTACAACTAATCAGGAATAGCTGATCAGGAGGACCATGTAAATGATAATGGGTTGAGGCTTCAACTAACTGTTATTTTCACTTTCATTTTTTTGATGAAGCCATTAATTGTCATGGCTAAAAAAGTGAAGAATGCCCACTACAGTTTTTCCAGAGCCTAGGATGACGTCTGTAAGCAGCTTGTTTGGTCTGACTAACAAG
The DNA here is from genome assembly GCA_033238685.1 of Lates japonicus. Lineage (NCBI taxonomy): Eukaryota > Metazoa > Chordata > Actinopteri > Centropomidae > Lates > Lates japonicus. Next base: position 2,768,487 of record BRZM01000055.1, on the reverse strand, counting down.
ACAACAAGACACTGGATTTACAGTCATATATACAAGCAGAAAACCCTGACATTTGAAAGGCAGAAGTCGGGACATTTCTTGACATGTTTGCTTGATAGCAGCTTGAAATGGTGGTTGTTAATTTTCTGACGATTGGCTAACTGACTAATCATTTGAGCACTACTGACTACTACTGACGATGCTGTCTGCTCATGTTTCAATGCATCAAGAATAGGCCTGTATGAAAAAGATTTTCCAATGACTTGAATAATCTGATATTGATTCTCTAAATTCTTAAAAGCACACAAAAAAATCTTGAGCTGCTTGTGTGATGAGAACATTAAAAAACTGACAGAGGGTTGACATGTTTAGTTAAAATGAATTTTGTGTTCCTCAAAATAAGGTATTCTCACAAATCCCATTTGTGGTGTTGGTTAGGTCCTCTTATAAGAGTTCCTCTGGAGGGTAATCTTAGAGCTACAACCATTATTTAGACAACAGTTTACATTAGGCCCATTGCCCCACAGACACAAAGGGGCTCCATAAAGAAATGGTTTTCCCAGTTTAGTTTAGAAGAGCCTGACTGGTCTGCACAGAGCCCTGACCTCAACACCTTTGGAATGCCGACCACGAGTCACACCTTATCACCAACATCAGTGTTGGACCTGGTGGACTGGTGCTCAAATCCCTACAGACAGGTTTAACATCTGGTGGAGAGACTGAAACCAAAAGGGTGGAGGCTGTTGTTGTTACAGCAGCATGTTAATGCCCATTCATTTGTGTAATGTCTGGGTGTCCACATACTGTTGGTCATATAATGTATCTTCGGTAGAGAGGAAGATCAAAAACTGAGTTAGAAAATGAAACATCTGAGCAGGATTCGAAACTAAAGTATGTTGCTGTTTCCACAGGTGTCTTGCTTATTCAGCTTCTAAGGCATCTCACCCTCTCTCCTCCCCCCTCCTCTCCCTTAAATAAGACTCTTATCCTTTATAAAAATGATGTGAGGGCCCCGCCTCGGACAACTGCTCCCCTGACTTCATTTGTCTCTTGGCAAGTTTGATGGCACTGCATTTAAAAACCCATTCAATCTTATAAACCAAAAATTAAATGTAGTCGACTGTGATGGGCACTCAGTGCATCTGCTATTTATATGCTAATGTACACTCAGCCTGCCAAGGTCTGGCAAATTATTACTGCACAGCCATAAGTCAGGTGTATGGCAGAGAGGGGAGGGGCATGTTAACCATCACACTTACTCACATAGAGGAGGAGAGAAGGAGTGAGGGGAGGAGGAAGAGGAAGCAGTGGGAGATGGGTGGAGGGAGGAGAGGAGGGGAGAACACAAGGAGGTGAAAAAACCCTTAGAGATGTCTCTATTGTCTCCCCTGACAAGTTAATATAGCTCTCTACCTGGTGCGCACACATACACACACACACATACAATCTTGTTTCACTATCCCTGTGGGGACATTCCTTAGCCCCTTACCCTAACCCTCACCTATCACAACTAAATGCCTAACGCTAACCATCACCCTAACCCTCACCCTAACCCTAAACCTAATCCTAAACTGAACCCTAATTACGTTTTTACCCTCACAAAGCAGTCTCTACCTGTGGGGACCTCAGTTTTTGTCCTCACTGGGAATTAAGAACCTGAACACACACACAAAAGTGAGAAACAACTAGCTTAATGAAAACATGATACACAAATGCATTTATAAACACACAGCCGTCTTCCCGAGAATATTACACATCAATTACACACACACACACACACATATTAGAGGTTAGAGTGTAACAAATGAGTGTAGACTACGGATACTGTAAAACATGATCTTCCATGTGCCCTGAAAAACAAGCATCTTTACTACTTACTAGCTACTCTAGCTAAGTTTTTTGTGCACCTAAAACCTGATATTGTGCCATTTAAAGAGGCAGGGTCCTGCAGGCCCTATAAAATGTTCCAGAGTGCGGCAGTGTTGGTAGGGCAGTGCTTACAGCACCGAATCCAAAATTGAGTGGCCAGTAGTAGATGACTAACTTTAAAAGTTAGGAAGTGTGTGCCAGAAACCTGTCAACTCTGTGGTTCTTACTGAAGAGGAAGCCAAATCTCAAGTTTACTAGGACTGGGTAAAGAAACTGGGCATGGAATTCCTTTTCCTCTTGATATCAACCAAAATCTGTCTATAGCATCTAATACTGAGAGGTATCAAGTACCAAAGGCTGGCATCCAATTAGTCTAGTCAGACTCATAATCTCATAATCATTTTTGGATTATCCTGGTTATGTTTTCTGCATGTAAACAGCTAATCCTGAATTCAGAAACCTGGATAAGACTGTATCCAGGATTTGAGAAACATGAATATACTACCTGGAGTATGCCAACAGAAACCAGGATACTGAGGCATGTGGGTACCTTACCCAGGTTTCTGAGCTAATCTCACATTAATCACACTATTCTCATAGTGTCTGAGGTGGTGAGAGAAGCACAGCTGCAGGCACGCGATCAATGAATAACCAGGTTTTTCATCTTCCATGTAAAAATCATATCCCAAATATCATCAAAAACAGGATAAGGCTAAAAATCAGGATACTAAACTACATGATGTTTTCACATTTAAGCCATTTTGCAAACTCACTAGCATTTACAACAATCAGCTCTCTTAAGGTAATATATAACGTGGACTTAAGCTTTTGGATGGGAAGTCAACAACATCTCACCTTTATGGAAAAGTGAATGATTTTTTAAAACTTTTATTTACTGCTGACTTTGGATCAGCCTCTAGTTGTAGCTCAGTACAGACTAAAGACAGAGCAGTGCTGGTACCAGCCCACAAACACCCTGCCTTTATAAACACTTTGAAGTACATTTTTTGTAATTATAAATCAGTCTGTGACCTTCCATCATTGCCCTGTTCCTATATATTATTTTTTTTATATTTGTTCTGCTGAAGAGCCCGTTAGTCTGCTGCCTCTGATTGATTTCAACATATTTACAAACTAATTAGGCTTAAAGCTTCCACTGGAGTCTGACCTATTCAGGGCTTGATTTGCCACAACATCCCACATCTCTATTACCACCTTGCACTCCTATTCATTACTACATAGAAAGGATCCCATGGGATCTCAGAGTAATGAGAAAAAAGCTTTCCACTCCCCCCTCTCTCCATAGCCTCTTCTCCACTGCTTTACCCCATTATACTCCTCCACCCCCACCCCCCCACACACCCACACACACGCACGCACAGACGCACCCTTTGTCTCTGGGGAGCAGTCAGCTTATATGATGTATAAGGTGACATCTTTATTTCACTAACCTAGCCTGGCAGGTCTATTAGCCAGTCCAGAGCGTTCCAAACCTTGCCCTGTCAATGAGCTTATTCTCAACTGTCTAGTTCACTTCCCCCTCCCAGTCTGTCTCAATCTGTGATCAAACTGGTCATTATTATACATTCTCGCCTACTGCCATAGTGAAATTATACAGTGCTATTCTTTATTTTACTGGGGGCCCCTGAAAGCTCTGTGAGGACACCAAGAATATCCTGAAAAGGTGCAGGGGCCCTTCAAAGACCCCTGGGAATTAGTAGAGCTCATGAGGCCAGTTTGGCCTGTGGTGTGGTTAGTGATATCACACTGGTCCAGAGATCTTCTGGATCTTCTCGTTTCACACTATCAGACGCACTCAGAATGCGTCCACACTGATTCAGTAATATCACTAGATTTTTCTCAGCCTGTACTTTGACTTCATCCAATTATTTTAGCCACATGATGAAACTAGAGTGGTTTGTTCTGAAAATCAATTAGCCCTAATAATCATTATATAACCACAATATGGTAATTTTTGCAAAACTTTATGAAGTGAATGCACCTTAGGTTGTTCAACTTGCATCAAAGGCAGTCGAAACATGATACGAATGAAAGATATCAAAGATATACGAAGACAATTTCTTTTCTCATTTTGTTATATTTAAGTTGAATTTCTGTCCTAAAGCACCACATCACTCCACTCTGACATGTCCACAAGCTCCATCGTACATTTTCTTCCCTCATGAAATAAAAATCAGCACAAGGACTGTCATCTGTGTAGTACATTATTCCATCAACTGTGTGTGATTGGTCAAAGGGGTGGAGAATAACAGGAATGTCAGTCGGCAACACAATGCTACACTACTGTTTTCAATTTTCACACATCAACATGTGACATTAACAATCAGTTTAACAATAAAGACATGGTAGCACTAACAGTGGTTTAAGAGGTTAGAAAGGTTAAAAAACACTTGAACATAATTCATGTTTACTCAAATAGGTATACCGTGATTGGACGTATGATATGACAACACCCCCACTCAGTGTATCTGCACATAATGAGCACTGATCTGACACCAGTACTGTCTTTTCCCTAACTTTACAATCTGAATGAAACTCACTGGAGTTATTTGTATACAATGATCAGCTACAACATTAAAAAAAACCTTGTGCTGACAAAACAGCTCTGACCCATTGAGACATTCACTCCACAGACCACTGAAGGTGTCCTGTGGTATCGGGCACCAAGATATTAGCAGCAGATCCTTTCAGTTCTGAGGAGGCTCAGACTTGTTTTTCTGGCACAACCCACAGATGCTCCATTGAGTTGAGATCTGGGGACTCTGGAGGCCAAGTCAACACCTTTAAATCTTTGTCATGTTCCTCAAACCATTCCTGAAAAGTTTTTGAAGCGTGACAGGGAGCATTATCCTGCTGAGAGAAGCTATTGCCATCAGAGAATACCACTGTCATGAAGGGGTGTACTTGGTCTGCCCATGACCTGGTCCTTCTTAAGACCACTTTTGGTAGGTACTGGCCACTGCATACTGGCAACACCCCACAAGAGCTGCTGCTTTGGAGATGCTCTGACCCAGTCGACTAGCCATCACGATATCAGATACAGATAGGTGCATCCCTATAATCATCCATTTATTCTGACGCTGACCTGTGTTTAAGGTAATGTCAATCACAAGATTTTTATGGCATAAACTTGCCAAAGGGACCGCCCCAGTTCGCCAGGGGCTTTTCTGAGTGGAGGCTGCATGTTTTCCCTGTGGCTGCGTGGGTTCTCCAAAGACATGCAGGTTAACTGGTGAATGTGAGTGTGAATGGTTGTTTGTTTATATATGATGGCCATGTGATGGACTGGTGTACCCTGCCTCTCGCCTAATGCCAGCTGAGATAGGCTCCAGCCACCCAACAACTCTTAAGGAAAGTGTCATTCTGACTTTGATTATTTATCTTGCATACATAGACATTAATTTGGCTTAGGTGGTGCCCAAAATGGCTGCTGCACTAAGTCTTACAATGGTAGAGAACAGCCTCTCTGGTCAGCCAATTTACTGAGGTGTAATAAACACGACACCAAGATTTCCTACTAACATAATGTATAATGAGAATGAAACAGAGAAATAAAGGCAAAGAGAGGAGGAGAAAAACATATGGAGAACAACTGAGACAGAGAGAGACATTCCAAGAATGACTGTACAAATGAAAAGAAGGGAATGTTAGAAGAAAGAAATAGAGGGATAGTCTTTCTTTGTTTATCTCCAGTGAGAAACAGGCGGCCACATCCATTGTGCTGTGATAAGATGGGTTATCAGCAGTAAACAAGGCCTGGGCCTGTTTGAATGGAGCCCAGAGTGACTGAATACACTCTTAAAAACAGATATGTTCAAATAAGTCTGCATGTCTTATCCATTTCTAAACACAAGCCCATGTTTTCAGTTAGCAGCACTCAACAGATGCATTCAGGATTCTCCTGTTATAGCTCTTACTGAAAACTCCTTTCAAACACGTTCACTTTGCCAAAAAGTATGAAAGGTTCTGCAGCAGCTGCCTGTTTAATTATAGCAAAGCGTCCCCTTACTGTAATGCTGCATATACAATACACAATGTGAAATCACATTACTGCAAAAATATAACTGGCTTGGCTGATAACGGAAATTGAATTTCATTGTTTTTTACAAAATAAAAATCCCAACTCCCAATCCTCTTATTGGCTTTTTCCGAACAGCTGTTTATGACAACTGAGCAAATTCCATCTACTGATGAAAACCATGAAATCTGGTTGAAAGCTCAGAATTCAATACATGAAGAAATAGACTGAGCATGATCTATACTTCTAAGCTGCATACAACCAAATAACCCTCGCCAGCTGCTTCTGGCTATTCCATAATGAATTTAGCAGTTCCATCTACGAGAGGAAGAGATTGAGAGATCACAAACTGTGCTGTGTTTGTTTACTCAAGAGTGTGACAATTTTTATTCAGTTTGTTCCCACCTGTCAGGTAGCTAATGCCAGCTAGTAGCTGTCTGCAGAGATCAGGCTAATGTCCAGTTCAGTTAAGAAGCAGCTAGAGCACATGAATTAGTATTAGTAATGGCTGTATGGAGTAACTTGTATTTTTGAATATGCACAGTGATGACTACTTTGCAGGGGGTTCAGGTCTTAAGTCCTAAATACTATTACATTTGAATCATGTTTAAAAGTCTTTTAAATTATGAATCAGCCCCATGCTTAAAAAAAAGTTCAGAGGTGGAGGAACGAGAATTGTCGATGTGTGAGTTGAGGACGTGGTTGAAAAGTGTTGTGGAACTGCTGTAAGCAAATACTGTCAATGGAAAGTAGTTAAACCCTGTTCAAAAGCTCACTAAATGTCACTGGATGATACAATACACAGATTAACATATTTGTGACATAATGTTGTTGTATTTGCATTCTGCCTCGTATCTGCAGGTTTCAGCACTTTATCAGTTTGCTCCTCCTCTCTGTGCTCATACAGTATATGCAGGATTTTAATAAAAATATTTTCTGTTTCTGTTTCTGCAAGTATGAAACAGTGACTGAAAAATGGTTCATTCAAGCTATATTAACCAGCAGTCACCTCCAAGCTGCTGCTCTGCTATGATCCTGATTTTATAACCACGACATCATCTGACAGAATCACCACACACACAAGTTAAAGATAACAGTTGTGCTGTCCAAAGTTTTTTGGTGAGAAATGAAAACCCATATTTCTTTTACAAATATGAGCTGATTGTCCACCTCTTATTAAGACACAGCCATCACTTAGAACTATAGCTTAGACCAGTTGGTCAAATGGTGTCCTTTAAAAGAAACTCTCAATATTTTGGCCTCACCCTCCACTGGGTGAAAGCAAAGGTAGAAAATATTTAAACAAACTCTGCCAACAGTCTGATCACATATTTTGGCTTGGACAAAACATTCAAATGTTCTGAGCCCAAGAGCTCAACCATGAAAAAAAACAGCCTTGTGCATTTCTATTTGCAATAGTCCTCCAACTTCATGTAGATGCTTCTTCACTTAACCCTCCCTCTGTCTTATTCTATCATTCAATAAACGAGCCTCTCTATCTGCCTACATAACACTCCTCTCTCTTCAGCTCCCCCGTTATGGGAGACTGTATTCAGAGGCATGTTGAGAGAGAAACCAATCGTGTGGTGTGTCAGCAGCCCGATAGAGAAGGACCCAGTAATGGAAGGCCTTTTAAGGCTAAAAAGGAAAAGCTAATTATGATAAAGGGGCTGTAAGTTGTGTGGTTATCGCGGTGCTGGGCCTGCTGGTGCAGCAGACTGGTCCCTGACAGTGATAACCAGGCAGAGCGAGACGCCCGGCGCTCTGTCACTGTCACTCTGCCGCTCTGTTCAGCTAAAGATGGATTTACACGCTACAACTTTTATGTCTTTTTTTTTTTTCAAACTCATAAAGCAGTTTGCATTCATTGGTCCTTTTAAACCTGAGACTGCAGCCTACCAGCAATTTCTCTTCATTTTGTTTTCTTTGTCTCTTTTTTCTATGTCTGAGGACTGCAAGTACGCAGCCAGCATGCCATCTCTTAAATACTTTAAGACATTTCAACACCAATTAACCCCTCTCAAAAAGCAGTAAGTTTGACTGAATGCTTTCATGACACAACATTTATTCAAAACATCTCTAGCCTGGTTAGTTTGTGACTCCATTTTGTGCCAGCTTAACAACAGCAGAATGAAGATGCTAAGCTAGATACAGAGGCGCCCAGATAGACGTATCAGCTGTCAAGCCATGGGGCACATTAGTGGTAGTAAAGTGAATGAATGGGTACATCCTCCCCTTGCTCCAATTTCTTCTCTCTGTCTCTGATGCATTATGCATCATGGCTGTGCCTTTGCTATCTCACCTCTCCCAAATGTTTTTACTATAAATATTTCCATCCTCCCTCTCTCTGATTCTATTACGATCCTTCGCATCTCTTGCATTTGCATGGGCTCTGGGAGCCCTTGGAAATGCATGAATGAACAGACATTTGTAGAAGAAAACAGGAAGAGAACACATTTCAGAGCCATGCAAACTATCACAGAATAATACCAGGGTGTTTCAATGAGTCTGAGATATACAGTGCATAAACAAAAGGGGCAAATGAATAGGACTGGTCATTTAATTTTCTGGCATTATGAACTGTACTTACCTAAGGTAGAGAGTGAAGAAAGTGAGCAAGGGATAATTATTTCTCTTTTAATCAGTTCAGGTCTTAATGTTGCTTAAATAATTACTATGCTATATGTGAAGATATATCTTGGACTGATTCCACGCAAGGAGCAAGCACCACAGCTGAGTGGTGGTAAACCTCTAAAGCTGTAGTTCTTTCAGTGCCCACTAGATGGTGTAGATGAGAGCTACGCTCCACTGAGACTAATGTAGAATTTCCCATTCAAACCTCCTCCGGCAGCTTTTTATCCCCTTTCACAGTTTTTATGTTTGATCCCTTTTTTCTTGTTGAATGTCTGACTGATATTTTATATACAGTGACTTCAGACAGAATTCAGACCTTTAACTATTTTGTACACTTATTGTGTTGCAGATTTAAATGCACACTCAATAACCCACAACAACAAAGTGAAAACATGTTTTTAGGCATTTTTTGATGAATGAAAAACTGAAATCTCTTATTTATAAAGGTATTCAGACCCTTTGCTGTGGCTCCAAACTGTGGTCTGCTTCCTGTTTGCTCTAAATATCCTTGCAATGTGTCTTTATCAATTTACAATTAAATAAACAAAACAACTGAATATGCAGAAATTGCTAAATACTTTATAATGCCACTGCGTGTTTTTTTCTGTTCAAACATGCATACAATGTTTGCTGGGATTTCTTGAAGGGAGCTGCTTGTATAGGACTCCATTCCTTTTTTTTTTTTTTTTTTTAATTTTTACAAATGAAAATTATATTAAAACAGCACTTTTAATTAATGTGTGTTCTGTCTCACACATCACTAATCCACTAAAGATCTCAACATGCCACTTCTCTGAAGCTGTTCCATCAAAATACGAGGATATGTAACATCTGTACCATCAGTGTGAAGTAATTTTGTTGTTGCACCTCAGATTTCTGGTAGAATGCTGCCATCTGCTGGTCATGCTCCATACTGATAATGACTTCACCTTTGGCCTGTACAGTATACTGTATGTAAACATGGCTAAAGCTTAAGTGCTAAAAAGTGCCTGACCATGAGCCATATGTGAGTCCCCTCCATAAATGACTATCGTATGTCTACTACTACTAGAATATGGACGAATGTAAGCATTACAGGTTTACCCTGAATATTTCATTTACAGACATGGCTCAAAGTGCTGGTACCCTTACACCTCAGTGAAACAATGCTCTGTTCTTCCTGAAAATGTCGAAATTTAAAATGTTGTTTGTCATGTATACCCGCAGGCCTTTAGTTTGCCATAGAATAAAACAAAGAAACAGTGATGAATTAAGTGGATTGTGAAATTTCAAGCAGACTTGTTTCTTCAGTTTGGTCAATCAGTCATTCAGCTTATTTAAATGGAGAAAAGCACTCACTGTTCGGTATCATTGTGTGCACCACACTGAACATGGAAGAAAATAATTGCTGAGTGTGGTCGATTCAAAGGATTCCAAGCAGCTTGATATTCCTGTGACCACAGCTGCTGAAAGCACAACCTTGTGCTCATGGAGTAATACTAGTGACTCTCTCCTACACAAAGTAGCTATGGTCTGTTCGAAATGTTGTCACCAGATTAACCACTGGGTGTTTTTTTGAAAAAAGTCACTAATGGAGCCTGAAAGGTCAGTGAATGTAACAACAAGGTGCCAGGTTGGCTAATATTCACATTAATTCATTTTGAAGTCGGAACAGCCAATGAGGAAGCTCAACACTCAGCTGGACGACCAGTGGTGTAACGTCATCAGTCAGTCACAGACATTCGTGTCTCTAAGGCTGGCCTTGCTGTTGCAGTCAAGCCAAAAATGGCAAAATGTGTAAACATTTTCACACATTTTTCCCAAATGAACTGGAAAAACAACAATCAACAAAAGAATCTTGTCCTCCATTTGTCATATATTAGTGAGGTGAATGCCCAAGCAGATTATATCATTTACCTTGAATCAGCTCAAGCAGGAGTTAGACTGTAATACTGTATGTAACTCACCACTTTTCGCACCCTGGTCTTATAGTCAATGTGAAGCTCTTCGTGTTTTTGCAGTGCAGCCTCTAAAGATCTCTTCAGATCCAGTGCTCTCCTCAACAGCTGCTGCTCTGCACCTGCCTTGGTGAAGACCTAAACGTACAGGTTAGACAGAGCTGAGGCTTTTGTCAACAGCCAATGAGAGATAACATATGACAGACAGAGAAAAACCTGAGGTCTGTAGGGTTTGTCTGTACTAACCTGAACCCAGCCCTGCACAGCTGGCAGGTGTTTGGTTGTTATCAGTCTATGGAGGTCTCTCACTGTGGAAACCACTGCCTCGTTATCCTCTGTCTCCTTTACCTGAAGACCTGAGAGTAAAAAAGGAGAGGGAAAGCAAAATAACATGATTTAGTAAGTTAAGAAATTCCTGGTATCTAATCAGCCAATCATTTAACACCAGAGCAAAATATGAAATCCTGTAAAAACTCCAGGAAAGTTTGCAACACCTGGAGGAATCCAGTGTTGTGTGGTGTTCCTAATAAAGTGCTCACTGAGTGTATATCATGAATGGGCAGTTTATGAGCTACACCTAGCTCAATGTAATGCAGCCCAATAAGAAGAAGCCATCTTCATGAAGTTCATGATGTTAAAGTTTTGTCCATCAATGCCTCTAAAACACTGTCAACAAAAACTGAACAAAGGTAGGATTTGTTGTGTGACAGTAGTAGCGGTATTACAGTATGCGGGTGTACTTGGTAAGCCAGTATTTCAGTGAACTATAACGGGCTGTACCCACCAGGACTGACGTTCAGGTCCAGACTGTAGGAGTGAGAGATGAGCCCTGAGTTCCGAATAAACATGTCTCCATCAAACTGCTCCTCTTCCTCGTCTTCACTACTTTCTTCCTCCTCTTCCATGTCTTCTTCCTCCTCTTCCTCCTCTCCTTCCCCCTGATCTTTCCCAGTCTCTTGCTTCCTCTCTTCCCCATCTTCTACCTTCCCTCCCCTCTTCACCTCCTCCTGCTCATTCCCTTCTGTCCTCTTCTTATCTCCCCTCTCCTCATCATCAGATATTTTCTCCTTCTTTCCCTTCCCTTTTTTCTCTCCCCTATTGTTCTTCTCCTCTTCCTTCTCCTCCTCCTTCACCATTCCTTTGTCTTCTTCTCCCACCTCTCCTGTTCCACTGCTTCTCTTTTTTTCCCTGCTCTCCTCCCCTTTCCTGTTATCCGTCATGTCCTTGCTGCAGCAGGGCTGTTCGTCATCTGACGGACATCTGTTGGCTGGCTGGGAGTTTGAAGAACAGCCGTTGACTGGCTGGATGTCTATGAGGCTGAACTCAGGGAAAAGCAGATTCATACAGGATTCCATCTCTGTCAGCGTCGCCTCAATTTCCTGGTATGACTCTGACAAAGACATATGGCTTTGTTAATAAACACTACAGTAGTTCAATACAACACAAAGCCATTGAGGACCAGTTTTTGGTTTTAGTGGAACTTTTTGCAAAGCATTTTGTCTTACCAAATGTAAAACTAATCCATTAACATTCATTTTTACTTATATAAAATCTGAAATATAAATCAAGGTCATCAGATGACACCCGTAGTGACCATCAATCACACAATACAGTAAAGCTCAGACAGGATGACAGACACATAAACACCTTCTTTAAGGGGAACAGAGGAAGACCTGGCTATCCAGATTCTACAGCACCCAAAGACTGAGACATATCAAGAGTACAGTTAAGAAAAAGTGTTTAACAACAACAGATGATCTGGTTGAGCCAAAACAGCCTCAGCCTTTCTAAAAACATGCTCATTATAGATGTCAAAGAGCTGTGTCTCATTCACACCAGTACTTTCACTGGACACCCTGAAATGACTGTTAAGACTATTCTACTACAGAGGCTGAGGTTTCCAACCACCACAATGCAAAGAGATAAAACATAAGCATACATAAGCATATGGTTTGCTGTCAGTGACTGTACAGTTGATGTCCAGCAATGTCTTTTCTCCCTGAAATCAACAACTGTCTTTTGTTGCAGTAACATTATGATGGAGAAATGACTGATGAAACCATGGCCCTGTTCCTGCTCCTGTACAAGACTGTACAGGTAAAATAGCAAATATAAGATACAAAACTATAAAATCTAACATCAAACTTTGGCTCTTAACAACAACAACAGCAGAAATCATCAGTGCTACTGGCAGCAGTGTTGTTGAATGATGTGGCGTTTACCCTCCATGTCTCTGGAGGCTGCCTCCACTCTCTCCTTGTAGATCCTCTCCATTCTCCTTTGTCTCTCCTCCTCCCTCCTCCTCTCTGCTACCGTCCTGGCCTCAGCATCCTGGAAATCCACCTGACAACATGGACACGTCACATCACTCATATGTGGATTACAACACGGGACATCTGACTTAACATGGTATCCATCTCCCAGTCCCATTAGGAGGCGTCTGATTGGATCCACAATCATTCTGCAGCAGAACAACAAGTCCAAACACACAGACAGAGTCATAAAGAACTATCCTCAGATACAAGAAGAATAAGGAGTCCTGCAGTAGAGGGTCTGGTCTCCACAGAGCCTGGGTCTGGGGTTAAGAGACAGAAGACACTGAGGCAGCCTAAATCCACACAACAACTGTGGAAACTTCTCCAAGATGCTGGAGCAACCTACCTGCCAAGTACCTGAGAAACTGTGAGCAGGTGAACTGAGGGGAGCTGGAGCTAGTTTCAAGGCAAAGGGGGGTCACGGCATACTGATCTTATCTAGGTTTTTACTCTTTACTGCACTTTAGAAGTAAAACTATTACTACTACTACTTAAGCATCCTCACTTACTTCAAATGCCTAAAAGTTTGCCACAGTACTATGTATGTGACTTTCTGATTGAAAAGAACCTTTCATGTACATACAGTACTTATCATTCAGACCTCTGTAATGTAACTGTAACAGAGGCCTTTTCACATTTTGACATGTCACAGTAGGAAAAGCACAGGTATAGATGCAGCTGTATGTCTCCACCAACCAGTCCAGCTGCAGATGGTTAGTGTGTGACTTCTTGAATTATGGTCACATTGACACTGACCTTTGACCTGTGACCAACAAAATCTAATTAGTTTATCCTTGAGTCCAAGTGAATGTCTGTGCCAAATTTGAAGAAATTCCCTCGAGGCATTTCTGAGATATGATGTTCATTAGAATGGGACGTCTGTAAATATGGATGGACAGAGCACATCTAGTCCCACTTCACACCAGGTCCAACAGAATCCACATTTTTAATCAGTTTGAAGGTGTGGTAATAAACCTCAGCCAACATGAAGCTACTGGCCAGTTTGTCATAGAATCACATAAGAAACAGTCAGTCAGCAATACAGCATGCGGCGACTGAAAGTGTTTCATAGTTTCAGGGTCATCTCTCTCACCTTCTTAACCTGTTTGAGGAAGTGGTAGCCCAGTGCCAACTTCTTATACGAAGTCCCAAAAGAGGCCTGCCATGACTGGACAGTCTGGATGGCCAGGGACCTCAGCTTCCTGGCTACCTCTTTAGGAGGAGGGAGGGGCTGCTCTGAGTCAGTCTCCACTGTCAGCTCCAAGAACTCCTGCAGGAGGAGTAGGGGGAGAGGACAAGGAGATGGTGGTGTGTGAAATGAAAACACAAGAAGACACACACAGCTGTGTGTTCAGACAGAGTTTTATCTCCACAGTTCACCTGGACAAAATGACTATAGAAACAAAGTGACCTGGAAAAGACCTCACAGAGTATGATGAGCTGAGAAGTTATACTGGCACTGCCCTGTCAGTAAAGTCAGGTGCTGTAGAGTCTCCTGTGGATTAAATACCTCCAGACAACTAGGTTCTGTTGATTTACCTGGAAGTTGTCTACCAGCAGCGTCCTGAAGTGGTGTGACCTGGAGAAGAGCTCACTGGCTATCTGGAAGGCTGACAGTCGTATCTCACAGTGTTCTTGGTTGAGCTGGTTCATCACTAAGTGGTACAGGTGGTCTATGCAGTCATTAGACACTCTGGGAGGAATGAGGGACAGATAGTGAGCTTGGTTTTTATACAGAGTTGTATCACACAAAATGAAAGTTTTAACAAGGACATGACCAGTATCCTTGAAACAAAGACTGGGCACGGTCATGGTCACAGCACCCTAGAAAATAATCACACCATCTTAACACAGTTTCACTGAACATTACAACCGGACTGTTGTATTAGACTGTAATACTTTTAACTAGATGTTCCTAATAAACTGAGAACTGAGTGTATATTATTATCATGTGATATACAAGATATGATGCATTGTTACACTGATTTTCTATGTGAAGCTCTTATCAAATCTTAAATGCTTGAATATCACCGTTATTAGTCTTATTATAATCCTGTGAGTTCCAGCAGCTCAGTTCTTTTGTTCACAGATGTTCACAGATAAGTTGATCACAGATGGTTAGAAATCATCATCACTCTGACTTAAAGTGTTTTCATGTTTTTGGGTAGGTTAAACTGTGCTGTGTGTGAAAAACTGCACACTTTCACAGTGAATGATACAACTCACCATTACTTTGCAACTAGTACCAGTGCTTTGCAGCAGAGCTGAAGTCACTTGGTTGACTTGCTCTCAGTGCCCCACAGCACACAGTTGTCTGTGGCCAAATAACCCCTCTGTGTAGACATGAGACATACTTGCAGATCTTCTTGATTTCCTTCATCTTGTCCTGGTTGAGCTGTGGCTGTCCTGATGTGGTCAGCTGCTCCACCAGCTCTGACAGCCGCTCCCTCTGAGACAACTCCATCACTGTTCATTAACACACCTGTGAGCACCGACATACTGGAGTTTAACTGAGGTGAGGATGTCAAACAAAACCACTGAACTGGACAAGAGATAAAAATATGACGACGAAATAGTCAGAAACCATAACTGAAGAAAGAGAAAGACTGCACTCAGTATATTTAGTTTATGGTAATGACTTAGTAAGATGCCCACACATTTGCACATGCCATATTTACTACTCATTTTTTCCTTTATTTATTGTACCTGTGAAAATGCTAAGTTATATATTGACCTACTGGGGTAATTGCTTCACTGTTTAAAGGACAACATAGAGAAACAATGCTAGTTATTGCCCAGGTTTCGTTGTATCATTTAAAGGCTAACACTGTGTTGACTGTTGCATTGCTAACAAACGTAGCTAAACACTTACCAGCTGGTAAGTTGTAAAATACTAAAGCTCAGATATATTACAACTGTTAGCTCCAAGTGAACCGTGTGAGTCGTTGTCCATTCATGACAAAAGTCGATAAACTGACGGCAGCTGCTTTGTCCTGTTTACACATTAGCATCCCTTTGTAGTTTATTATGTAGCTTCTTCGAACAGACATTTATTTCCGTTTGCTACTTGTTCTTCCGGTGTAACTTTTCAAAATAAAGTATTATTAAAGACACACTCCCTGCACTGTGTGTGCACTCTGTTCACGGTAAAGTGCAGTAAAACATTCAGATCTATACTCTTACGGTGACATTTAAGGATGACAGATATTTGCTGTGACATAACTGCAACATTGACCATTTGGAAGTCTGAAACTAGTGATAATAATACACTAATAATCCTGTAGCTAATAAAAACATCTTAACATACAGTCACAGCATCAAGACTTGAACACAAAGTCTGAATAAGTCGTGTTGTTGGTACATTATTATGTAAATGATGGAATATAATCAAAAAGTAAACCTACACACTAGATATAGATGTTTCTCAGATGGCCCTGTCTCAACATGAGTAAGAAACTTTTAACCCTGAATAATGTCTGATTTCATTTAAAGGGGCTGCCCAAACTCATGGGAAATTTGTTCCACAAAAAAACACCACACTTTTTAAATATTTTACTTTAAATTTATTTTTAAATTATCAAAACAAAGTTAAAAAAAATGCTTTACAATAGAGCCATCTTTTTTCACAGCAGACATTCTGACATGTCAAAGCAGGAAAAGCAAAGTTGGAATTAATGACATTAATGATGGTTGCATTCCATTAAGTTGAGCCTCTTCCAGGGCTCTGGTATTGTGTTTGCTCACTGCTTGACATGACTTACAAGGACACTTAATGGGATGGAGCCGTCCTTACACATAAGTACACATGTGCATACCTTTCCTGCGTTGTCAAATACATACTGACTAACCTCTGGATCAATCATCTACAGGGTCAGCCCAACATTTGTGTCCTCAAAGGACTGTGCCTCATCCTTGTATTGCATGCAGTTGACTCTTGTCCTGAGGAGTTTGTCTTCTGTGTCATGCAGACCATCAGTCAGCACGCTCCTCACTGTGTGTTCATATAAAACGTCACTCTGCACAATCCTCTGGTCATTTCATTTTCACTTGTAGAGCATCTATAAGATCTACAATCTCTGCAAAGTAGCTGTTCTCCTCCCCTAGAATCATTTCTGACTGGACCATTTCCTGGTACTGGTCTCGGAGAGAGAGCAGAGAGCCCAGCAGAGTGCTGTCTGAGCGGTACTGATCCAAGCACGTTGGAGCCATCGCTAACAAAGCCCGCAGAGCCTGAAGGGACAATGACACAAATGCTTAGGGCAAGTTTATTTCACAGACTATTTTTCATCTGTGGAGACAGCCTGGGTTTCTTAAAGCCTAATACTCTTCATTTATCATTTAAGCTGCTTATCATTTGTTATTATTTGCTTTCCATCTACAATGAATCAAATTCAGCCCACCTTCTCTCTGTAGTCATGCTCAGTGGACTCCAGCAGCTGTGGGACCAGACTGCACCAGCCCTTCTCCAGCAGCTCCCCCTCCAGGGACACCTTAGAGTACTGACGCACACGCTCCTCATGGGAGGCATCCAGGACCAGGTCCAGACCAGTCTGAGAGATCAGCTCCTGGCGTAACAGACAAGACCAACCTCAGCATCACCTAACAAATCAGACTGGGTATTCTCATTAAGTCTGAACCACAAAGTGAAAATCATACTTCATAACTACAGCCAGAAAAATAAACCTGGAGTCACTTCAGTTACAGGCTGACTGTTGTACCTTCTCGCTGATCATGTCATATAACATGGTGACAACACGTGTTCGCAGGACTCCGCCTCCATCTGCCCTGAACAACTCTGATAGGACCTGTAGTCCCCCATGTGACAGGAAGTTACGCTGAGCGTAGGGGAAGTGACGTAAGAGCGAGGCCACTGCAAACAGGACCTGACAGAAGGACAGTCCCACACAGAAAACATTTCAGCATCACATGTACACCCTGTTTAATCATGATGTGAGTAGGTGTAAGTACCTTCTTTTTGACTTGGAGTGGCTGTGCAGTGACCAGCGCAGTTAACAGCATCTGCAGAGCTCCACTCTCCACAGCTTTCACCTGAACCACTGGGTTACTGCAGGACACAAACACAGCTGTTAGAGAGCTGATACTGATGTACAGTGAGCTGTGGACACATGAATACACCAGTTCAGATTCACACAGTCATTGATGTGTAGCACCTAGGACCAGGCCCGTCAGTGTCAAACACTGCATGTCTACATTTACAGGTCTAAATGACTTTCCTTGCCTACAGTTGGTAAAGGCTGACATGTATAGAACTGGTCTGAAGATGACCAAACAGCTCCCACTGTGGAGAATCTTTGGCCAGTGAACACTGCTCAGTTACAGGATCTTATTTTTGATGTTGTTTGATATTGTACAGCTGTAGAGGGAAGCTGCTGTTTATTTGGTACGATGTTGAGCTCTTCAGTCAGTTAGTGGCTGAATGTACTGACCATGTTCGGGTTGTGCGTTTGACGTGTTTGTACCTGGACAAAGCAGACCCCAGGACAAAGGCAGAGCTTTCCTGTAATCTGATGTCAGAGCTGTTCAGACCCCCTAGGATCAACTGGAGACCTCCCATCGAGCACAGAGTCTGAGCATTATCCACCTAACACACACACACACACAGTTACAAACGTAAAAACTATAAGTTGACATCTTCAGAGCTGATGTATAGGTTTCCGTGTGTATGGCTGGGTGTGTGATGTGTTACCTGGTGCACCAGATACTCCAGCTCCTGCAGGATGTTCAGTCTCTGCTCTGTAGTCGAGTTGCTGCTGTTGAATTGGTCGAGCAGACGCCTCATTATCTAGACAACACCACAACACACTCCATTCAACTTAACCAACACCTGAACAGAGATTGCAGGTCGGGTACTGTGATTATAACAACATGTCCTACAGTTGATCCACAGGGAAAACAAACATTTTTGTGAGGATCCTTTAAGTTTGGATATTAAAGAATTATGGGTATTTTTATAATAATAATTTTTAATATAGGACATTTAAACACCATCATTGTTTCTTGTATTTTTCTGCACTGCAGTCTCTTCATTGGTTTGTCCAACCTGAGTTCATTGATTCCTTTTCACAGTGCAACAGCCTGTAAATACAACACTGACATATACATAACCATTTCTCATGTTTGCCTTTTTACACATCCAACAGACACAGAGCAACATTAGCATTCGTTTAGCATTGTGTTCCTTTCTACATGATGAATGTTCAATCTTTATTCTCCTTTTAGCTCTGTGTTTGTCTCCTCCTCCTCCTGAGGGAAACATCTGGCTCTTTAGCTGCTAAATGCTCCACTGTGTTGACCAGCTGCTCTCTGACTGAGTCTGTCTGCTGTCTGCTGCTCAGCAGGTAGAGGACAGTGGGATTATCAGAGGTGTTTCACTGTCATGAGCTAACATCAGCCAGTATGTTGGCCCCGGCTGATCTATCAGGATCTGTGTAATGCAGAGAGGACACAAATCATGCCAACAAAAACATTCCATCCTGACTGACTCATATATAACTTAGACAAAGCAGTGATGTACCTGAACATCCGTCTCTACTAGCAGGTCCAGCTGAGCCATGTCTCTCTTTAACTCCTCTATTGGGCGATACTTAGAGGCCACAGAGTCCTGCAAGCACACAGTGGAGAGGACAGGTATAGTTTAAGTGTGACATGTTGTATTAGCCACGAATAACTGTGCAGTCCTGTTTGTATGTTTGGTCAGAGCTTGAATAAGAATATGAGTAAATGAATAAAAAGTTTAACATCATTGATAACTGTTGGTCTGTGTCTTTACTCACTGGGTTCAGGTCCTCCTTTATCTTCTTCATGGCCTGTTTCAGTCCATCAGGACTGAAGGTGGGCTGTGTTGCTTCTCTCTCCCTGAGAAAGACAGACTCACTACTGACATAATATGCATTCATATTCCTGTAGAGGCACACACACAGACTCCAGGCTGTGATCAGTGTCACTGCTGCTTCTACAAGGTACAGAATAAGAAGAGGTTATCCTGAACACACACCTGTGCTCCTGTGTCCAGTATTTGAGCTGCTCTTCTCCCAGTCTGACCTCCCTCTGACCTGTCTGCAGATTCAGCCTCACATGGGAACCTGCCGGCACTGCCTCCTCTGTAAACACACACACACACACACACACACACACACACACACACACACACACACACACACAGGTAAGTCTAACACAGATTCATTTTTAATCTGCCCCCTCCAGCCTCCAGTACATCACCTGGTTTGAGTGTTTGCCACTGTGCAGTAGGTTTGACCACCTTTAAATCCACCATTGCCTCCTCTTCTTCATCACCACCTGCTCCTTCTCCTCCTTCTGCATCCTCCACCACAGTCAGGGCAGAGTCAGACTGAATGAACACACACACACAAATCCATATATCTGTGGTGCACTAAACAATAACTTGCTGTAATTTGCCTAATTTGTGTGCTTGCATATTAGTTTTTGAGACATGGGTCTGTTTTATTTCCCCAGTAATGGTCTTAGATCAGTACATGAGACTTCCTCTCAGACTTCTGTGCAGTAAACATCATCCTGTTACATTGCTCCAATCCAGTGTAGCTCACCTTCTGGGCAAGAATACTGGCAATGTGATGGCAGGGCAGCAACAAGAGAAAAGCCAGGGTTAAGCTGCTGAGTGAAGCTCCTGTAGCACTGCAGGATATCAGCCTCATGGTGACTGAAACACAGGGAGACACTGATACATCACTACTGCTGTCCTCACATCCTACAGACTGACACGACCTGGACCTGCCGGCTGGTGACTCAGCAGACCAAACCCCATACACAAATCTGATGTTTTAATGTTTCCTTGTTGCGTCTTTGTGTTTGGTGTGACGCACCTGTGTAAATGTGAGTGTTGAGTGAGCAGCTGTCAGATGACCTGCTGCTGCCAGCGGCGACACAGCTGCAGACACTCGGAACCGCAACGTTACAGTCCGCTTCAGACCACTTCACGACAAGCTGGGTGAAGCTGTGAGGTTACAAACACACAATGTACGGTTCGCACACACTCACCTGTTTGAGCGGAATCACACGGCGAGACGTCGGTCAGCCGCGGCTTCACACAAACACACTGACGTTCCTCGCGTGCACCAGAAACATTCAGTCACTGTCCGCTCTGCTCTCATTGGTCCACGTCAAAAACTTTGAGTCTGACGTGTTCCAGTGGGTGGGCGTTAAACAACAGCGCTCCGCATTAATTACCGCCATCTGCTGGTACGGAATAACGACAGGCCAACACTAATAATATAATGTGATATAGTCAGTCAGTTTTATTTATGTGGTCTACCATTAACACCACAACCTCTCCCCTGAGGACTTCATAATCTGTACAACACACCACACTCTGCACTCACAACACGGGCTAAATAAAGAGTCAATATGGATCACAGCAGATATCCAGGAACCTCCAGGTGATGCAAGAGCCTGTAACACCTGTACCAAGACAAGAGGACAACACACAAACTCAAGTGTGTAAGATAAAAACAAATATGCTGTATACTGTAGTGTAAATTGTATGAAATTTTATTGACGTTTCAGACATCTGAAATACTGAAAAAAACATCCTGAATGTCTCACCATCAGGGGAAACACCATAGCAAACTTGCCTTTTTTCTTTTTTAAATACACAGTAACAGAAGTCACAGAACAGTTATGTAATCTAGTATTATATGAACAGGAGCAGTTTCTAAACCTCAGGGTCAGGGCCCAGAGGTGTTTCATATGGTGTCTCATGCATTTGGAGCCAACAATATGCAAAATAATTTGTAGTAATTTCAAACAGCAGATGAATCTGTTGTTGCCACAGTAACAGAGAACAGATGCAGAGTAAACAGATTCATATTCATGTTTTTAGAAAGTGGACACAGAATAGTTTTTGTTGCACATGATTTAATTCTGCAACATTTAATGACAGTGTAGAGCAACTGCATAAATGGTAAATGGTAAAATCTCAATATCTGAATGAAAATAAAGACTATCAGAAGTTACAGCTGCATACATGCAGTACACTTCCACGTGTGGCAGCATACACTGTCCAGATGAGGCCTATTGTTGAGCACACTGGTTCTCCATGCTGCTGTTAGAGCTGACGTGGATCATCTCCACTGCTTTTTGTTTCTTTGTTCTCTCCTCTCTTTTGTTCTGCCGCTGGTTCTCCTCCATGTCCGTCTCTTTGCAGTCAGTCACAAGAGAGCTTCAGAGGAACAACACAAAAACACAATCCAATATTACTCAATATTGTTTCCTCATTTTAACACCTCATTTTACAGTAGTTCAACTCTGTTGACAATTTAGTTTTAATAGCATAGCATTTTTCATTTCTTGTCAAGCTGCTGGTTGATCAGGCATCCTGGTGGTCCAGAGGTTTAAGAGGCTGACCATGTACCGTAATTTCCGGACTATTGAGCGCACCTGAATATAACACTTGTCTATAAGCCGCAGGTGTCTACGTTGTAACGTGAGATATTTACACATTCACTCTGCCGTCTCCAGCGTCTCACCATCGATTCATTGATGCCAAGCTTACGTGCAGCAGCATTTCCTTTTTCGACAGCCAGATTGATTGCCTTTAACTTAAAAGCTGCATCATATGCATTTCTTCTTGTATTTTCCATGATGAGGGTGTGTGCATTAAGCACAAAATGACTGATCTGAAGAATTTAGTGTGAGTGCATTTGATCTAATTCGAACAGTTTCATTGATCCACTGTGACCTGTTCGGTAATTTCATTGGTCTGATGTGACGAGGCTAAATGTTTTGGCGGCATGAAGTTCGTCAGCCCGTAAAAATCTATAAATTAGCTGCATCATTGTTTTAGCCACAAGGTTCAAAGCGTGTGAAAAAAGTAGCGGCTTATAGTCCGGAAATTACAGTAACTGCATCATCTCCTGGTTAAGTATGGCTGGGGACCTTTGTTCCACGTCATTTCTCCTCTCTCTGAGTTTTCACCAAGAACCCAGCCAGTTTTACTTGTGCCTAATATAGTAACATCCAGAAAGATTTACAGCTACAGTTTGAAACTAAAGAAATTCAATGATTCCCACAGACACTGTGTATATATGTCTAAAATTAGTTGAAGGGACCAGCTCTGTCTACCTGTGCAACTATCCATTTATCTGATTTCACACAACTGTTTAATTTTTCATTTGTTGACACAGTTGTGATATATGTGGAATCTTCAGCAGTGCTGACAGTACACATACTGACCTGGGGGTGGGAATCACTACAGGTTCATCATTGATCTTCACACACTTTGCAGCCCGTGGTTCAGTCGGCTCTGAACCTGTAACATATGACAGGAACCATTGATGGTTCCATCATATCACAGCACTTAACACTTTCACTTTGCCCTTGTTGCTGTGTGTATGTTATAACCTAAATTTATATATTAAGTTTTGACCCTGTGTCAAAACTCCAATGCACACACCTTGTTTAGAGCTGAGTGCCTGAGCTGTAGGACAGATGTCAGCCTCTGGCTCTGCAGTCTTCTGTGTGACGTCCATCTCCACAGTGACAACCTGCTCACTCCTGTCACATGTGGTTTCCTCAGAGGAGGGTACGATGTCCACAGGAAGTTTCTCTTTCTTTCTCTTCTGAATCAGATTCTTTTTTGCTTCTACAGATAAAAATGCATGAGGCAGCAACATTACACTCCTACTTTAACATTTAAAATGTACCTGCATCCATGTCATTACATGCAACAAGTCATCAGATCTCTGTCCCTTTCCTGCAGAGCTAAAACACAAGACACACACACCCAATGTGCAAGTGTGGGATAAGTATTATTCTCCTTACCTCTGGGCTCATATTTGTGTTGTAGCTCCTCTACTCGCAGCTGTAGTTTGATCTTGTCACTCTGAGCCTGCAGCAGGGAACAGAAATACACAGTACTACAAATATCACAGTAAACTGCAGCATTCCCTTTGAGGAAAGTGTCAAAGTTCAATGTCTAAGACTGGCAGTCAAGCCTTCAGCCAAGAGAAATGGTTATAGAAGGAGATGTTACTGTAACTCAGTCATCTTTGCATATGGACAGCAGTATCTTATTGTTTGCAGTGTTTATTAATTAAACAGTTAACATATGGATGGTAAATATGGATGTGTAATATTTCACAACTTTTTAGTTGATGTGTTTAGTAACATTACATCATGGATCACTGTGTATCTAACTTGTATCCAGCAGACAGAGCAGACTGCTAAAACCCTCTGGATCCAGGGAACCAACATTAAGTAGGAGTGAATTTGAAGCCAAATCCTGTTCATCTACTTCACTTTTGGCCTTGCGTATATTCCAGTGTCACAGATACCTGTAGTAAATGTCACATCACCAGCAAACATGACACACATGTTCTGGTCTTGTCTTCATATACAAGGCCACTGGACTACTTTCAAACACCTTACAGAGACTTTAAACATGGAGCTGACAACATGTGCAGAAAAGGCCATCTTCATAGTAAAACCTGCTCATCAAATAATCAGGAGGAAAACAAAGGACAGTATTGCTTTTGTATCCCTGTTAGTAGTGGAAGTCACCACTTCATCTCTACGACTCAAAGACCTCATGATGTTCCTTAACCTGGAGAAAATATGTATAATTTATTCATCTAAAAGATTTGAGTCTACATAGTTTAAGAAACTACAGGACAAATTAAACCACTGACTTAACCTTTGTGAGAAAAAGAACTTAATTATTCATTTATCATTATTATTACTATTATTATTATTATTAGTAGTAGTAATATAATTATTATGGGTTTTTTAAAATTGAGTGAATGAATAAATATATTTAATAAAAAAGCTAGACTGCTCAAAGGTGTGCTGCCGTGTCACTGCCCTCTCCAGCTTTGTACATACTGTATGTGCTCTTTGCACTTTACTACTTGGAAATGCAAGAAGTTTGACTTGTCCTGTTGAGGTGTTGCTGTAAGTGCTGCTTCCAGCTGCACTTCTACTTGACCTAGAGACAGAGTATTTATGGAGGAAGCCCTAACAGTCCGAGCAGCCTTTTACCTGTTTGAGCAGACGTTCAGATGTGAAGAGTTTCCTCTCCAGCTCCAGAGCTCTCTGGCTCTCTGACAAAGACTTCATCCTCTGCAGGGAAAGCTCATCTCCAAGACGTTCTGCATCCTTACTGAGGACACACACACAGAATTTCACTGAACCACGAAGTCCATGCATATAGATAAAGACAAAGACAAGTCTTCACACAATTAACAGTTGCTGAGCTAGGATGTGGGAGGATATACAGCCATCTGCCTGATAGAATGAGTGACTTGAATTTGTCTCCTGATTAGTGTGTATGATGGGAAAACAACTGGCACTATACACACTTTTATTCCAGTACACACTCTTTAGTTTTGTGTCAAGGCAGTTTCACATCACCTCTGTATGCCGTCTTTTATCTGGCCAGTTGAAGTCATCTAATTTGTGTCAGTCGATGTAAAATACTCATATTACCAGACTAAAGAGATTAAAAGCTTCCAATGATCTTGGTAGCTTTAAATGTGATTTCTGTTAAAGCTAATACAGGTAAAACATAGAGGTGATAAAACCAGGCTGTTTGCTTTATTGAGGTGTAATACTAGCTCAGATGAGGCACGATGAGTCAGACTCACACAGTGTTGCTGAGCTTCATTTTGAGCAGGTCAGTGTAGTAGGTTTCATCTTGGCCATCACCGCTCTCTGCTGGAGCTGGATTAGCAGGCTGAGACTTGAGTATCATCTACACATATACACACACACACACACACACACACACTTACGCTGTCAGATCAGGTTTTTTCAGACACCCTCTCCGTGGTGAGCCAAAAGACAAAGTAGACACATTTTTAAGCCAATGATTATATGCAATATTTCACATCAACCACTACCCTTTATATTACTTAGGGTTAGGGTCTCTCCTTTTTTATCTCTGATATGTGATGTTTCTCTCTCATTCCTCTTATTTCTTCTTTGTAAATGGTCTTGACAAAACTATAATTTCATCACTCATTACACAATGCTCGACACTTCTTCAATCTTGAATCTATCTCCTTAAGTTAATTCCCCGTGACTATTTCTGTACAGTATATGATTTAATTTTGACTTCACTCTTCTTTTCTTTACTGATGATATATATGAATTGTAGGTTAATAAGCACTCACCTCCACCTTCTCCAGTCTCTGCAGTTTAGTCATGAGATTTTGGATCTCTCCGTTCTTCTCTGAGAGCATGGACTGGAGTCTCTCCAGCTGAGCAGGGTCAGCCCTGGAACCCTGGAGCTGCATCAGAGTGGCTATCTGAACCTGCACAACACATGCACATCCACATTGTCATTCAACTAACAAACTCAGTGCATGTTTCTGTCCCATGTATTTATCCACTGTCCCTCTCTGTGACACACAGTACCTTCATGCGCTGCAGCTGCTGTTTGCTGAAGGCGTACTGTTTCTGCAGGGACTGATACTGGACCTTCATACTGATCAGCTGTCTCTCCATCTCAGCACGCTTATCCTCCAACTGAAATACAAACAGTAAACACATGCACACTCATTTTTGCAGGATCAAATTTTTGTATTTCATTCTGACTCCCATTTAGCCTCTATGCCAAACATAAAATGGTGTTCTCAGTGGCATAACTTGGTTTTTACCTCAGCAAACAGAGAGTTCCCTCTGCTGTTGGGATCCTGGGCCTGTTGTAGAACCTGGTCCAACTGGATCTGGAGGTCCCGGTTCACCTCACGGGATTTCTGTGCGTTAAGAAAGAGAGACAATGAAGACATGCAGCATTAGCATGCACAAAGACACAATACAGACACACACAGTGATGTCCATGTCATCCTGCACAGCACAGGATGGCTAACAAATAATTCAAACACCTTGGTTTCTCTCTTTGCTTGAATCATGACTTTACTGTTTTATGTAAATACAGCTTAAAAAATTAAACAAAAAAATTAAATATGGATGAAACGGAAGAATCAGTCCAACTTAAAATGGAAATGTAATTTAATTGATAAATCTTGATGACCAAACAAAGAATATTATTGCACACACACACACACACACACAGTAAACACACCAAAGTTGAATAAACATAGCATTTGGATGTTTTTGTCTCAGCTAGTAACTGTACAATTGTAGTTTAGCAGTGCTATTTACCTCTAATGCATTAAACCAGGAAACAGCCTCTTTCTCTCGCTCCTCTTTCTCCTCTGTGATTCGCTCCAGGTGACGCTGTAGGCTGCTATTGGTCAGCTCCAGCTGCTGCTCTCTGTACTGAGATTCTTGAAGAGTCTGCTCCAACTCCACCTGGTACAGAAAGAAAATCACCTTATTTACTAATGCAACTCCACAACTCAACAAGTTGACACTTGCAGCACACAAGGTCTAAGATTAGACCCCATAGTTCAGATCAGGTTCTCAGTGAGAAACCAGTAACTGTACAAAAGACAGATGAACAGTTACACTCCAGATGTGATCAATTTTAGCAGCTGCGTCTGCCTCCCCTCACCTTAATAGTCTCCAGCTCCATGATCTTCATCTGCACCTCCATCATCTCAGATGTCATTGAGCTCTGGGTGTGTTCATTTAGAGCCTGCAGCTCCTCCATTTTGTTATTCAGAGTCTCAGTCTGGACCTCAAGTTTGTGTTTCAGCTGTTTCTCTGTCAACTGAGATTCTTCCAGAGCAGACTGCAACCTCAGCATCTGAGGAAAAAAAAATACAGGGAGACACATCAACCATTACTTTAATTTACTGACCTGATATCATTGTAACTTCTTTAATGCCAAGATGTTTTCATCTCTGAATTTCTTAGAAATTCTGTCCTTTAGAAGAGGATGCAAAAAAAACTATACTTATATGATATTTACTTGATAATTAAATTCTTTGATTGTCCATTTCATTTGAATACTGTAATGCAAACATTCAGATGGATAGAAACAACTCTCTCAGCTGCATTCTTCTCTATAGAGGTCAAGTCATTCTGTCAGACAGGAAATATCTATCATAACAAACTAAAAAAACAAACAAAAACAAAAAACAAGATGACTACTTCTTTCACCCATCTGGACATTGTATGCACCTGTGGGAAACCCTGCCATAGAGTACCTTGTTATTGAGCTCATTGAGTGCCATGCTGTGGTTCCTCTCCAGATGTTCTTGTTGTTCCTGAAGCTGCTGTCTCTGCTGGTTCTTCACACAATCGTGGTCTGACTGCAGTGACTCCAGCATCCGAGTCTTCAACTCCACTTCCTTCTGCAGGGAGTACTTGTCTTGTTCGAGGGCCTATGATACACACATCACACAAGGACAGATGGAGAAGTTTAAACCAGCACCTGGTTGATCTACAGACCTCACTGTGAATGGTTTTCATTTTCAGAGGAAGTTTTTAGAAAAACTGCTGACACTGAAGTTTGCTTTGGGTGGTGGCAGAATTTTCTGAAGAGGATATCTTAAAATCTGGGAACATAAAACTGAAACTAATCGCATGGAGAGGGGGAGAGAGAGAGAGAAAGAGAAAATGTGGTGTGGTGTTCCTGTGATGTAGGTTACCTGACCCTCTAAAGTGCAGTGACATACCTCAAGAGCGTTGGTCATCTCTACCCTCTGTTCATCCAGTCTGTTCTGCAGTTCCATCTGCTGGTTGAGGAGATCTAAGCCAGCCTGAGCAGCCTGATGGACCTGCTCCTCCCTCTCCCTCAGCTGGCTCCTGAGCAGCTCCATCTCCTCCTCTGCTGCCATCTAGACAGAGGAGGGAAAGGTTGTATTTGTAAAACCTGCTTTATGCTTCAAACACAGCGCTGACTGCAACTGAGCACATGCCTCACTAAACTTTAAACACTGTGCCCCAGATACTACAGCTTTGTACTGCTCATTGGTGACATGTGATTCCAGGTCCTTCAGATGTACACTGTTTGGCTCTCTTGCTCTCCTGGTTGTTTTTGGTGTTTGCGTGTTAGAAATGGATGAAACAGTGAAAGTGTTGTTTAGTTTAGTGACACTGGGGATGTCAGGTGTGGGCTGATGTTCCTAAACCTGCTGTTGTTGTTCCAGCTCTGTTCAGCAATAAGCCTGATACAAATGAAGGGAGCAGATGTTCTTCGGTCTGCTTCCCATAGCTAGCTGGTGAAGGAG
The DNA here is from genome assembly GCA_033238685.1 of Lates japonicus. Taxonomy (NCBI): domain Eukaryota; kingdom Metazoa; phylum Chordata; class Actinopteri; family Centropomidae; genus Lates; species Lates japonicus. The sequence continues at coordinate 2,739,578 of BRZM01000055.1, read as the reverse complement.
CAGCCAGCTCAGGCGGAGCATTTTGTTGGTGACCAACAAAACCACCACCACCATGCTTCACCCTTGGGATGGCGTCGGGATAGCGTTGGGCAGGTGACGAGCAGTGCCTGGTTTACCCCAGACATGACATTTAGAACTGAGGCAAAACACTTCAGTCTTGGGTTTCATGCCATTCAGACAAGAGAATCTTAGTTCTCACAGTCTGAGAGTCCTTTAGGTGCTTGCTGTCTTTCACTGAGGAGAGGCTTTGTTTGGACACTCTGTCATAAAGCCCAGATCAGTGAAGTGTTGCAGTGATGACTTCTGGAAGCTTCTCCATCTCCACACAGGATGTCTGGAGCTCAGTCTGAGCGACCATCAGGTTCTTGGTCACCTCTCTTACCAAGCCCCCCTTTTTGGGCTGGTCGACCAACTCTAGGAAGAGTCCTTGTTGTTTTAAACTTCCTCCATGTAAGAATTATGGAGGCCCCGTGCTCCTAGAAACCTTCAATGTGGCAGAATTTTTTGTAGATCCAGATCTGTGCCTCTGTTTTTGCTCTGATTTGCATTGTCAGTGTCAGTAAATGTCATTTACCACAGGTGGACACCAGTCAAGGTGTAGAAACATGTTAAAGATGATACAGAGAAATGGGAGGAACCGGAGCTAAATTTCAATTGTCATAGCAAAGGGTCTGAATACTTCTGTCAATGTGATATTTCATTTTTCCTGTGTTGGCTTTGTCATTATGGGGTATCAAGTGTAAATTCCTGAGAGGAAAAATACATTTTCTTTCTCCATCCACAGTGTTCCTGAACTATTCAGTCACTGAAAAGGAAATAGTGGCCTCAGTATGAGCTTTGTGGCATTTCAGTGTGGTCCCGTGCCTGTGGTGGTTTTTACAGACCACAATCCCCTAACCGGTCCCACTTCCTTAAGCGTCCGAACCTGATCCGTTATCCTGTTCTCCTCCAGTCTTACAGCCTGGACGGTCAGCAGGCTCATTAAGGGGCGGGACACTGCAGGCGGACGCTCCCTGCCAGTAACTACGGTTATGAAAAAAAACAATATCGGCAATGTACAATACACAACACGCCAAAACCCACACACATCGAAATCAGCATCAGACTTCATGTATCAATGAATAATTCACTGTAGTAAGAGAGACGGTGTCCGCAACTTTGGAAATGTCTGTTCAACCTGAAGCCAGTTAAAACATGATACCAACAATGAAATCCAAACAGCTGACAGAACCACTGCTGTTGGCCTCATAGATATTGAGTGTGGAATGCGTCAACAGATAGGTCGTGTTAGCTAAGCACCGTCGACAAGAATGGCGTTTGAGTTATTTTCCTAACTGGTTTTTATCACACAACGGCCGTTAAGTCTTCAAATTCCCTTAAGGCGACCGTATAAGTAACCACAAACAGTAGGTCTTGACAGACAATAGCGTTACAAAATGGATACAGGACGACAACAACAACACAAATGAACATGTTTACCTCGTCGGCGAAAAATCTTCTGTCAAACACACAAACCGCCACAGTTCGAATGTAGTTCCCGTGAACTATCGCGACAATAGACTCTCTGAACGAGAGTTGTACTTGACTGGCGCTGCTTGGCCAGCGCCCAGCGAAGTGCCACGAGCGGTGGTGTTGGATGGTGTTAATGTTGGAAAAGCTCTGATTTCAGATATCCACAATAAAAAGCCATTCAAGATATTCATGATGGAATACTGAACATCCAAAATACATCAGGACCAGTAAAATGCCATTCCAGATATGCCCGACTGTCATTCTGAATTGTAAAAATGTTGTTTCAGATACATTTATAATTACAACTATGGCAAGAAACTATTTTAAATATCCAATAGTATTGGAGATATCTGTAAAAAATAAAAATAATGATTAGAAAAGAAAATGATGACTGGTTGTCTCTGCAGATATCTGAAATGTTCTTACTGACTCTGCAATAGGGATGTATGGGGTTCCATTTGTGCAGAAAATATGTCTTTGTGCTATGTTTATGTTTTATGATCAAGCCGGTGAGGGGTCATAACTGGTTGGCTGTACAAGGTTGGGAGTCAGTGTAATAGGTAACCTCATCAGGAGGCTTACCTCTTCTTTCAAATGGACTACTAATCTCTGCTCCCTGAAAAATTTCCTTTAGTCAAATTTAGTTAAAAATGTATATTCTAAATCCAGAGAATCAGCAGTTGTTTTCTCTCATGCTACACATCATGTCAGGGACTGGTCTTAGCAGGAACAAATTCAGTTGTAAAACTAGATCAGGTGGCCAAATATAGAACTGTGTGTGTGTGTGTGTGTGTGTGCTTACAGCTGAATGAGACTGTTATGATTTTATGCACAGATTTTTCTGCCTCAGTGAAGCTTCAGGTCTCGTCCTGATCAAACCAGCAAGATTTCATTACAGTAAATTTAAAGAACTGGAGAACTAGCTTACCTGATGGGGAAGGAGGGTTGCATATTTTCGAGTGTACCCAGATGTTTTGAAATGCTTTTATTTAGTATCATATAATTTCCCCCACTTTATGCAATCATTTAACTGAAGCTTAGAAATGGCTGATCTGTACTAAACATAATAATATAATACTATGAAAGTATAGTGTCTTCTGATTTTCCAACATATAACATCAATTGCAAAAGTAAAACCATGTGGTAAAACGAACCACAGAAACCAAACGGAGACGTTTCCTCTTTCTGTCACTTTGTATTTCAAACTCTTGTTTTTGAACAGTCTGATCATGACAAAACTCTTTGGAGAAACGTGCTTCACTTGTAGTTTGTGAAGTGGCAGTTCAGAGTTTTCTTGGCTGCAAAGGAAAACACAAGAAGAGAAAAACATATTAGGTATTACATGTAAGGTAAAGCTGCTTTCAGACTGCTTGTCAGAGACGCTAGTTTCCTACCTTTATATGTGAGTGTTCACTCTTCATAATGTCCTCCTCTCCTCTCCTCTCCTCTCCTCTCTAACAAAAATAAATGGCAGACAAAAGGGAGTAATGGTTAAAATCCTCAAATAATGAACGAAATGAACTAAAAATCTGGTAATAACAATGGGATAAATGAATATTTACCTTTTTTATGAGATGGTTTTCATGTCATGCTGCCCTCCACCTCCTCTCCTCTCCTCTCCTCTCCTCTCCCATCATCTCTCTAAATGAAAAGAAGTTGTAGTTAAAAACTCTAGAAATCAGGTAAACAGAGATAAAATTAAAAACTGCATGAAATCTGTTAATAACATAAAATATTTACCTTTTTCATCAGAGGGTCGTCAGTGACAGTAGCTGTCACGTAGCTGCTCAGATGCGATGCAAAGTCATTGTTCAAGTCTCTTTCTCGAAGGAACCGTCTCTTTTTCAAAGAAATCCAGTGCACATCGAAAGCCAAACGTTTTCCTGACCATCTGGAGTTTGTTTGTGTTTGAATGATGAATTAATCTGAATGATGCACCTGAAAAAATCCATGGCAACCATAGAACCTTCAGGTCTGTCAGTTACGTCTCACCTGAGAGGTTTCATCCAATCAACATGGTGACGTCTGAACAGAAAACCAGTTGACATTTTTGTGCAAATGTGCAAAGTTTAACAAGTCCCATAATTTCTTTGTGAAACACACACATGGCCATGCCCAGGGGTTAAAAACAAATGAATTATCCACTTATTGTACACAATGTCTGGGACACTAAACAACATTAAATAAAGAGATGAAATGTTTTTTATATGCCTTGTCCACAACAAATAAACCTTCATGTCAGGGGTACCAGCTTTTAAATAGCTAGTAACAGTTTAAAGTTGAATGAAACATAGACAGTGTGCGCATTGACATAAACATAAATATATACATAGACAAAGACAAAAACATAGGCATGTACATAGACAGACAAAAAAAAAGCACAAAAACATATTTTTGGCCCAAATGAACACACACACACACACACACACACACACACACACATATATATATATATATATATATATATATATGCATATTGAGTCTACAATATATATCCAGTCTGGCTGATAAATGTTAAAATGGCCACAAATACTTTTTAGGGATTTTTAAATGTCATCAAGTCACTTTGAGCAGTACAATTGAAATTGAATCTTCTATATATATATATAATCTTGTAATACTGTAGTTTCCTCTAGTAAGGGTGATATTGTGTGTATTTGTAAATACTATTAACACAACTAAGAATATAATTTGGATTTGGAGAAATGTTCTTGTGGTATTCTGAAGAGTATGGTCTGACCTGCTCTATGTGAAAAGTGCCTTGAGATAACTTCTGTTGTGATTCCGCGCTATATAAAAAAATTGCATTGAATTGAATTGGATATCGTAAATGTAATTACAGATAGAAGTGTGCTTCGATTATCTCTTTAACAGCTTGGTGTATCTCCCCTCATCAGGAGAAGGAGCCACATGAATACTGGAAACACAGGCTTTCTGGCACTTTTTTCTTTTCTTTTTTTTTTTCAATCAAATGTCAGTGTCATGTTAAAGCCTTGGAGACACCAGAGGTATACACACTTCTGGGTACATTACATTTTGTTATGTTTTATTTGGTAATCTCCTTAAATATTCATGTTTTTCTCATTCATTTAAACATTAAATCACAGACTTTAGGCAAAAACTAAAAGCCACCATCCTTTTTACTTTTCCAGCAGTAAGTAGCTTCTACACTTCTGCAGTGTAAATGTCATGTTTGCAGTGTTATAAAAGTATGCACTTTTAAGTCTGTGTATAACAAATACAAATGGCACACAGCTGATTTACATCACTTCAGTTTAATTAAACCTTCATCACCTTTAGTTTCCATGTATTACACTCCTCCCAAACTTCCATACATTTCACACAAGATTTCATACAGGATTTATACTGTTATATGAACATGAGTGTATTGGTTCATTCACCAGCCTCCTGACATGCTCACATCACGTCATCACATTCACTCTGAACAGAAACACTGTAAAACAAATGTCTCCCAATGGTCAACAGTTGGTTTTTCTGGTATGTTTTTACAGAACAATGTAAAACAAATAGTGTTAATATATCTGTGAGGAATCATACATCTAGAACAACGTACACAATGCTGCTTTGTTCTCATATTTACAGTCAACAGTTTGTGTTCTTCTCAAGCTGCAGCAATGGAGGCATCATCCAGCTGTCGACCCTGAGGCTGAGGACAAACAATATATATTTATATAATATATTATACCATGGCACAATGCTGAGTATTATCACATGCACATAACAATGACTGAGGTGCTAACTCAGTGGCGTGTATGTGTTTGTGTGTGTTACCTTAACAAAGATGCGTTGTGGCAGGAAGCGTCTCAGTGTGTGTGTGTTGGTGGTCGGGCAGCGGGGCAGGCTGATGTTGAGCTGGGGCAGTGTTTGGTAACCAGCCATCAGTGGGTAGTAGTTGTACAGCATCTGCTGCTCTGAGCCAGGGAGGATACGGAGACGCACCTGCACACACAGTCACACTTGGTATAAATGGATCTTGTGGGCCATGCATGTGTGTTACTCAAATTCCAAACCTGACTGGTCTCTGGTCTCCAGCCACGGTAGGCCTGGTGAGCCATAAATGAATTTTATGAATTAGGTCATTCTTATTTTTAGGTATTAAGGTATTAGGTCTCTTTAATATTATAATCCGCTGCAGGTTTCCCTTAAAACTTGCAAACAGCGTTCCTACATGAGACACCCAGAGAGACTACAAACAAAGTGACACAGCACTTTGCAGTCACATTGGCCCAAACTGGACACACTTGGTCACGTTTTCACTCCGTCCACGAGTGACTTGTAGCTGAGGACTGAGAAGAGGACTGCGTCATGTGTTTGCTGGCTAACGGCTGCTAGCTGCCTAGCTGCTACCTCACTAGTTTGGAACAGTTGCCCTTGATTATGCATTTTTACTCACATACATTTGGTATGTGGATTGACAACACAATAGCATTTACACTTGACCTCACTATGAGTCCCTGACCACCTCTGGTGGCGGTTTGGCCGGTCAGATCACAGTCCATCCTCAAAGCAACTTGGGTACATTTTCCACCTGTACTCTTATGTGGTCAAACACTACCTGACTGCACTCCCATCATACAAAACACATTTTAATGCCATTTTAATGCCAGGTGTAAACGGGCTAACAGATGTATTGAGGTAAGGTATTATTAGTTTAGACCCAGCTGATGGAAAGGCAGCTACGAGATCTTTATTTAAAAGAGAACACAGCTGTACCTGTTTGAGTCCAGAGAACATGAAGGCATCAGAGGGTTCAACAGCCATCTCCACCTCCTGCACCAGAGCTGTTCTGTTCTCTATGTGGTAACGAACTGGAAGAGACTCTCTGACTCGACCAAATGATGGTAAATCTATACCAGAAGAAAAGACATAGAAATAGCATTACAAGCCATAACGTGTCCATTTACAAAATGTGTACAGTGTGTGTGATGTGTGTATTCACTTAAACTGTGAGTACACTGACCAGCATGGATATACAGAGGGACAGACTCCAAGATGACATGAGGTAGAGTGACTGTAGTCTGGATTAGGGGGCTGTCTGCACTGGAGGGCTTTCTGTCCAACACAGTTAAAACAGAGTTCAGAGCTTAACAAACCCACACTGCCTCAGCAACATCCTCTCATTGCAATGTGTGCGTGTGCAAATGTGTGTTTGTGTGTGTACACATACCTCCTCCATGATATCAAGTACTGCCCTGTAGCCACTGTGTTATTGCTGTTGGTCAGTGGTGGACATCGGAGACAGAAACACTCGCTGGCACACTCACCTGTCTGCAAAACCACTGAACACAAATACACACACACACACACTGTGATATAGCCGTGGGATTTACATTTTACTTTTTCATTACAGCTATGAATTGAAAAAAGTCTCTGTGAGATAACTTTTAGAACTAGTCAGGTACCTTCCTGTAGCTGTGACTGAAGCTGTGGCGTGTTGCTGGTCATAGTAAGGAGCTGCAGAGAGGATGAGGCCAGAACAAGAGGCCAGGGAGATGAGGAGAGGATGTCTGTCATCAACAGGAAGGGAATGTCCACTGCTACCCGGTCCAATGGCTCAAACTGCAATCACACAGATATCCAGGGACAGGTAATAATATACTAATATATAATATACACTTCTGATACTCTCACCAGGTATAAACCAAGGACTCAATGCCGGCTACATAATCACCATTACCACAACAAAGTGGCTCACTGTGTAAACCCAAATTATCTAAACACATTCTGCTTTCTTCTATCAGTTCCTCCTGAAAAAATAGGAGGAAGGAGTAAAAACAGAATAGGAAAATGGATTAAATTTAACAGCAAGAACCTAGAACTTAGCTAAACAGACTCATAGCACATCTGATTTGTTAAGAACTAATGAGGCATCAGCTACACACCTTGGTGGATACAAACTTGACAGACACCTCGAATGGGACCACTGTCTCTATGGTAGCAGTCTCGTCCTGGAAGACAACAGAACAACAGAAGAGTAAACCAGGTGAAAAACAAAGTACTCAGCATCTAAAATAAAACACACAGCACAACATGGAAACCACTGTGTCAACTGTTAGTTATCTGCAGCTACAGGAGAGTGAGGTTCTCTACCTTATGACATTTGCAGACAATCTGTCGTCCTTCCACTGTGGTATCAATGCTGTAGGCCACGTGGAACAGGAACACCCTTGGTCCAGTTGACACACACCTCACATATACACATCTCTCCAACTACAAACAAACACGCACACACACAGAAACAGAGTTAACATTTTTTCACTGTGGGGAGGCTGAAGGCAGCTGTGTCAAGGTACAATGCACAAAACATGATATACAAGTTTCTCAGGCAAATGAAGGGGAAATATTTCCCTCTGAATGTGAATTAGGCGGCTGTGGCTCAGGAGATAGAGCAGTCGCCCACCAATCAGAAGGTCGGTGGTTCGATTCCCGGCTCCTCCAGTCTGCATGCCGAAGTATCCTTGGGCAAGATACTGAACCCCAAATTGCCTCCGAATGTGTGTGTCTGTGCTAGAAAGCACTATTGTATAGACAAGTGCTGTATGAATGTGTGTGTGAATGGGGTGAATGTGCTCTGTAGTGTGAAGCGCTTTGAGTGGTCGAAAAGACTAGAAAAGTGCTATATAAGTACAGTCCATTTACCATTTACTCTGAATGTGTCTGTACCTTTTCGCCTGGTTTCAGGTCTCCCAGGGGAACATCAGGGAGCAGAGCAGGTGCAGTGTCATCACAAACCTTTGAGCCATCAAGTGTCACGTGTGTGGTCTGGCCTAGATTGGCATCCTGGCCTGGACAGACCAGATCAAGACAAACACGGAATTATATATTATACACTGATATTATGCTGTACATTTCTAATTGAAAGCTTCTTTATTTGCTATAGCAGACAGAGCTCTATCATATCACTTTTCATACCATGGCTAACGTTGTTGTGAAAAGATTACTCAGTTACAGTAGTTCTACATTTTGGGAAGTATGGTAAGGAGACTGACATCAGTCTCATGTCTGTGTGTTAGGCACAGAGCTGAAGTCAGGACATAGTTAGCCTCACTTAGCATAAAGACAATGTGACTATTTAACTAGTCAAAGCTAGACTATGTGTGCTCATACTTGTGCTGTGACAGTATTTCTGTTGTACTTGTATCAGTGTACCTGGTTTGAGGCCAGCCGTCAGTTTGACATCCTTTGCCACACCCTCCTCCTGTGATTGGACAGTGAGGCTGATGCAGTACATTTCATTGTTGAGTGCAGGAGGCTGGTGGCTCAGCTGAACAGAGATCTTTGGGACTCTGGAGATGATCCTTAACACACAAAAACAAACAAACTGAACATGTCACATCCCTGTGCAGTGTGACAGTAACTGACACTGGAGAAACTGACAGGTGATGTTTCCAGGAATACTGGGACTGTGTTGTGTCTGAATCAAGCCTTACATGGTGCTGTGCTGCATGATAAGGTTGTCCCAGTCCAGCTCTGGCCGTGTCTCCATGCCTCGTCCCCATCGGCGTGACGACCTGCTGGCCTGCAAGGCTTCGTGATTAGAGGCTGCATCTCCACCTGCCCCTCTCCAGCTCAGAAACACACAGCGGCCACGGTCACTGCCCAGCATCACCTCAATACCTGTCATCTGAATGAAAACACAGAGTTAGCAACAATTTCTCTCTCGTTCCTGCTCGCACTCACACTCACACTCACCTCAATCTTCTTGCCAACGTCTTCAGTCTTTGCTACAAAGCTGAAGTTGTAGCATTTGGTTTTCCCCGGTATCAAGCTCATGCTCTCCTGGCCTGACGACTCCACTACACACCACTGGTTGTACTCCTACACACACACAAACACATAATTGTTAAGCAATAAAAAAAAGACTGAACACTGAACTTTTCTCTTTTTTCCAAAATTGTTAGGAAAGCAGCCTGTGGTCACTGATTCAAACTGACTGGATGGGATATTTGTGTTGAAAGTAAATTGAAAGTAATACTCTCTTTCTCTTCACTCTGTGTGCCATTCAAAATAACATTGGTCAAACAAGACTTATAGTGAATGTATTTAAACTGCAGTTTTCTCATCTTGCCACAGTCTCTGACAAGGTAAAACTGCTTGGCTGTAGACAGGCTCTTCCTAGTGGCCACTAGTCAGCTGACTGAGATACTGTAGCTAGTTGATTCCTCTCTCACTGTCTTTCCTCTGGTGTATTTATTTTCTCTGACTGTTAACATTTTTCAGACTTCAGTGTTTTAGAGCTCATCATCTGTGATAGCTCTAGTTCTCTGTTGTTAAACAGATTTTCTCCGTGTTTCATTCTGCATTGAAGACGTCAGGAGACGCTGTGAACTCGTCTTCACCCATCACGAATTTATTTCCTCTGTGGTAGCACAACATGTTACAGCCAGCTCTGCCAACATAATAACATATGCAAAGGCAAGTTACTTGAAGGTGTCTTTTGTATGTGTATGTGTGTACCTGGTTACTGAGGCTGACAGCCAGCTTGTTAAGTGCTACAGGATGAGGACAGTCAGCTCGGAGGAAGACCTGTAGTTGGATGGGCTGGTCTACATGGAAACTGGGAGAGAAGAACTTGGCCTTACACTGGACTGGAGTCAGAGAGAGAAAGGCAGGTTAGAAACACCTACATACTCTAATGTCCATTTAGATAAAAGGCATGGAGGGAAGTAATTAAAGAGTGCATTGTCTATTACATGCAAACAGTTCTTTGAGTCAATGTATGAATGTGAATACTGACTGAATGGTATGTAGTCCTGCACTTCTATGGTGAACTCATTAGATCCAGATAAAGCCATGCGGTCGTTCCACAGCGACCTGGCTGCACTGACAGAGGAGGGATCACACTCTGGCTCAGCGTCAGGAACCTCGTTCTGCCAGAGACATAAGCAAGAGAACTACATGAAGTCTGTGAGTGTGTGTTGTGGGTGACTTGGACCAAGTACAGGCCTGATAAAACATAGTAAGTGACTGTCAGAGCAAATCTATTTCAATCACACACTCACTTCATGGACTAACATAATGACAACAGATATCTGCAAATGAAGCCTTAACATTGCTATGTTAGTTCTTTTCACACGCAAGTATTCCGCAGTTTTGTTAACCCAATATATTTTGACACTGAATCCACACATTGTTTTGTGATTTACTGAAGTTTATGTGTTAAGTCCATCTACTCACCATCAGGACTTTTAGAAGATTCTTCTCAATCCTCCCCTTTTGCTCCTCCTTCAGTGTTGAAGCTAAAAAACAAGATGAGTGTGTCATTTCCTTTACTGGGCCTTTTGTGTTTTGACTTTATAATCACACATACGGCTTTGAGCTGGAAACAGTTTTGGACGACTGACACTGATATTTCTGGACTGAAGACGCTTTGGATAGTTGATTTGGTGTCTAAGTTTTTAGTATGGTTAGTTCTGAGCATCAGGACAATGCCTACCTCAGAGTAAACAAACAGACATGATAGAATAGAGGTGAGGGGGGCGGGTGTACATGTGGGATGATGGCTGGCTGATGGAGAAAGAAAACTAAACCTGTGAAAATTAAACTTGAGACAACTACTGACAGGTGCAAACAAAAAATGTTAGCACATGTCACTTACATTAATATCCTAAAGACATATCTCAATGATGGGTTAACAGCTAACACTGGATACAAGGTGTTGAGTCCATTTTTTGGCAAATCTACCACAGCAAATAATTTCTCAAAATTATTACAAAACAGAAAAACAGTAATATAAAGGTTTTACAGGACAAAGAATATGTGTTTTGACTTGAGAAATTTTATTGGGATTTTTTTCAGCCTATACTAAATATGAATAATTTAGCAAAAATAATAATAATCATAATTTTCCTCACAGATTTTTATTCTGGAGGCGTTTGACCATGGAACAAAGAAAATCTAGTAGAACACAGGCATGTGAAGTCAGGTCAAAAAGCTACGTGATTTAAGGCACAGAGACTCAAAACGATACAAAGTTGAACAAACTGGATTCATCCATCCTACCAGAGGTGGATAAGTGATGGGTCACTGACAGCCTTGTTTGCTTACCTCTGCCCAGAAGCTCCATGCAGTATATGATGTAGTCTTTAACACTGGCCATCAGATAAGCACAGCGCAGAGCTGTGGTTAATATGGCCGTCAGTAGTCCCCACCATCGCTCTGTACGATAGTCACACATCACATAGTCCAACAGCCTGATGGTATAACACACACAGATATCAGATATCTTGCTGAAACAACTGAGTTGGCAGGTTTGAAAACATCCTGTGGATGTTCTGACCACCAGTAGTGCTATGAAGCAATGTTTTTACAAATAGGTGTCTCTTTGTTTGTCCATACACACTAACTATTGCTGTTTTGTGTCTTTTTCCTTACTTTAGGGCTTTGGTATAGTCTTTAGCATGGTAGTATTCCTCTCCCATCTGCACCACTGAGACACAGACAGAAAGTGAGTGTGACAAGGTTAGACAGAGGTTTAACAAAACAACAAAGATCAGGACTCATATCATATCAGTATCGTCAAACGATGGGTGTAGGTGTTTTATTAACTTCTACATGTGAAAGAGGGAACGCAATGATAGAAAAGGGACTGGCAGTGATTGTACAGTGGATAACAGTGGATACCAGTGATTTCAATTATAGTGTATTCAATAATAATGAAAGTCAGCACTTTGGAGCCCCCTGTAGGGCGACTAGAAGAACCAAAAGACCTGTAGAGATTAACAGAGCACAATGATACTCACTGAGGTGACTCTTCATTCGGGGGCACTTGTACTTCTTAAACTGGGCGACAGCATTACTGAGAAGTGCTATTATCAGCTCCTGTAGTGGCAGATTCAGAAAGAAGAGAATTATTTAATTTAATGCACAGCACAGCCTGACAGCAGCTGTAGAAGGTACAGAGAGAGTGTGCAGCAGTTTATACTCTATGTGCTTGAAATATCTATTTCTTGGAAAGCATTAAAACATCCACACAGTGTTGTGTTTCTAGGAGAAAAAAATGAACACAACTGCACCACTGCTTTTATGGCTGTGTTTGAGAATTCTGAATTCTGGTATTTAAAGTCATAATGTGTAGAATTTGAACACTTTGGACTACTAGCTACCAATGTAGAAGAATCAAAAAAGTCTTGGTCTTTACTAGGGCTGCACGATTCTGGAAAAATTTCCTTGTGTCTATGGGAGCTTGTCAGGTATGGTAATAAACTGTGTAAGGTTCTAAGGCTGCCTCCTAAATGTCGACTATTGGATACATTAGTCAGGGGTACCCTGATCTGACTCAGAATGTCAGAGGACAAGTCGTTACTCTTTTTTTTTGCTGCCTCATAGTTCACACACAGAGCACTGCAGGAGCGATAGGCTGCAGAACGACAGCGCGATGCAGGCAGCGTGACTCGCTCTGATTCTCTCTGCTCTAGTGTCAGGTGAGTTCTACCTGCCTGCTGACAGCTGCATAGCCTGCCACGAGAATCCGCACATCTAAAGCGGAAACTACTGGTGATGAGTTAAAACCGACTGACAATGTCTGTCTGCAGTGTTTTCGCTATATACATTTTAAAGCAGCAGCCCGCTGCAGGAATATCACTGCCGCTGCTGAAATATTATAAAGTTGCAGAATACCTGAGCTGAGAGGGAGAGAGAGAAAGAATTGAAAAAGAGAAAATGGTAGAATTAACTAGCTAATCTTTTTTCATCACAAGCACAGTGCCATCTGCAGGGTTTTCTTCTGGATTCATTTACACAACGTCTGGCCTCACACTGTTATTAGCCGCTGTCACTCACTCGCTCTCGCCGGGTTTATATAAGTTTCTGCTGCTCTGAATCACGTGGTGTAATAACACACTGTCATTGGCTGAGGGTCCCTGATGAAAACGCAGCAGAATCGTTGTCATTTAGAAATGAGATTACATGAAACTGAGCTACAATATGGACACAGCTGTATATTAAGGGAGTGTATGTACTTACAGAATGTGGTACATCTCGCTCTTTAATCTGCAGGGCCAGAATCCCTGTCCTCTCCTTCTCTGCATCTGGAGGATCGATACCTGAAGTACAAACAACACTGAGGTCATGTTTTACCCATATATATATATATATATATATATATATATATATATATATATATAACACCATGTCAGAGACACTTAATCATTAACAGATAATTATGTCATGATTGTCTACATTATGTCATCCAACATTTTGTCACCCAACACTTTACTTTCACCCAATGCATTAGTCCTTCATTAGACAAAGACAGTGTCTAATGCCTACTCTGGTGTCCTTGTCTCCATGGTCTCTGCCCATAGAAGTCCAGTCCTCCACTCTGGGTGTCCAGTGGGTCAGGGGAGGGATAACTTGCTCCAGCCTAGAAGCATGAACCATTGATTTGTCTTTCAGCTGATATGGGTAAAACAGCACCATTCTGGTCAGATTTAAGGTGCTAAATAAAATGTGAATTCATATTTTTCTGCACCAGAATTTATTAAGATTTACTAAGAGCCAACAAAAAGTAAACACTAAGTCGAAGCATTTGTGTTACAAAAATAAAGTCTAAAATAAGTCTGTGTAACGTAAGTAATAGTATGATCTGTTGGGGTAGTACTAGCAGTAACAGTTGGAGAGGTTTTACCATGAGCAGTATTGTCACCTGACAGAGCTGCTGTGCCAGCTGCTTCCTCTCCTGGCTGTAACAGGCAGCCTGCTGGTAGTAGAAACCAGGGTTCTGGGTCTGGATGGCTGTCAGACCCAGTTTTATCGCTTCATCAAACAGCTCACCAAACGACTGGAACCTGACAAGAAATACACGAGAGGACAGAAGAGTTGGTGTTGTGACCTATGGGTATCAGAGGCATGTAACTGTGCCTTGAGTAGAGATCAGGAGTAGATGCTGGCACAAATTATTATGATAAAAATAGTTTATGGACAGCTGTGTTTTAAAAAGTACCTTGGATCAAAGTGTTGTTATAAATTCTCCCAACTACCCCTTTGAAATCTGCTGTGCTTGCCTTTCCTGAGCACGATATTTAAACGCCTTGCAGGAATGAAAATGAAGGTGACTGAAGGATATCACAACTGACAAAATGATGGCCAACGGTTCAAAAATGTTGTAGTCCATCTACCTCAAGGTTGGAGGTGTTGTTCGCTCTGATGTTTTTCTGTTCACCACAGTTGTAAAGAGTGGTTATCTGAGCTACTGTAGCCTTTCTGTCAGCTCCAACCAGTCTGACCATGACCTCTGACCTCTCTCATCAACAAGGTGTTTCCCTCCACAGAACTGCTGCTCACTGGATAACTTTTGTTTTTGGCTCCATTCTGAGTAAAAACTCTAGAGGCTGGTTTGTGTGAAAATCCCAGATCAACAGAAACACTCAAACCAGCCTGTCTGACACCAACAATCACAGTCAAAGACATTGAGACCACTTTTTTCTCCAATCTGATGTTTAACTGATCTGTATCTGCACTGCTGCCACATGATTGGTTGATTGGATAATTGCATGAAGAAACACGTGCACAGGTGTTCCTAATAAAGTGCTCATTGAATTTAATTCACAAAACAGTGGTTTAGAACAGAGCTACTCCTTATGAACAAGAAAGGGATGGGTATGCTCAAAAAAATTTAATGACAGAATGATTACTTGTGTGCCACAGTGTGTGTATGAGTACAATTTGGAAGGTGAACAAACTTATGGATTTGCCATCACTAATGAACATAATCATCAGTGATAAATTAATCCATTACCAAGTTAAATACTGCAGTACAAGTATAGATATGAATAGATGTGTAGGGGTTTGGATATGTGTGATTTTATATGTATTCATATACGGCCTGTGTGTCTTACTGTTTAGACATCCATGCAGCATGTTCAAAGGCCAGTTCAGCACTGCCAATCTTCTTTTTACACAGGTCAATGTGCTTCCTGAACTGAGCTATAGCATCTAGAGGAGTGTTATGCTGGAAACACAGACGACAGATCTAACGAGACATAAGAAGGAGAGAGGCATTTGAAAAAAAACACACTACAGTATCATAAACACATTTATAATCATTACTGGATGATAGATTTTCAGACACAATTTTGCTATCTAAATCTTTGCTTGTTTAATCTCGATTTCAAATAAGAGCTCCAGCCCACTCAACCTCTGCTGTCCCACTGCCCATTTCACAGTTTAAAAAAAATCTTAGCTGAGAAGTGCTCGTCATTCCAAAGTGTGACAAGGATTTTCAAGAACAGTACAAAGTCTGGGCACACCTCACTAAAAACATCACTGCTGGAGAATCCACCATGAGCATTAATGCCAGACCCAGCATACACACATTATCCAGGTGGCGTATTAAGTCAGTGATTAATTAAGAAGATACATACATTTTCACTCACCAAAAAAGACAGACTGAAACATACCTTATAGTTGATGAATCCAGCCATAGTTTTGATCTCCAACATGTTGGTCTCATGGGCTCTGAGCTCATGGACAAGACTGTATGCAGTTCTGTAATACCTATGGAAAAAACACACTCACACTCAGAAACAGCCCATGTACAAGCTAATATTTACCAGCTGGTATACATTATTATGATGTGATTAGACGTGTCTACCTCTTTAGACACCGTGACAATGATAAGCCTGGGTAAAGAGCAACCATTTAACAAGTCGTTTTTGTCTTAGAAGTTGAAATAGTTGAGGTAGGTCATGAAGAGGAAGGTGTTGTTTGTTTTACACACTCTTGGGGCAAGATGGTGGTAAAACATCTTAAGTAAAGGAAAAGCATTAGCAAAAAAAATATCATGGCATAGTAGTGACATGTTTTTGTTATTTTAGAAATACTGAACAGTAGTAAGTACTGTACTTCTTGAGAAATAATAATCTGAACATCTTAGATCAATTTTTTAAGTCTTTCCAATTTTCTGGTGATTTTCTTACCGTCTTGGGGTTTTTATTTATTTCATCCTGTCAATGTAAACACATCTAATTCACATTTTGCTGTCTCAGGTCATACAGTCCTACCCAGAGCTGATCACAGCAAAGTGTCAGTAGAAATAACTTCTGAATCTGTGGCCTCAGACTCACTTGAGAGCATTCTGCGTGTCCTGTTTCAGCTCACTGAAGAAAGCGATTTTAAACTGGTGTCTGACAAACAGCAGCTGGGAACACAGAGAGGGATCTGACATTTAAAAGTTGCATTATCAAGTAACTTTCATGCTTGCCTTATACAGTGACACGCTCTGTATACTGTGGTCATGCTGTCTTAATCTGCACAGATTATTTTACTTTCTCTGCTCTATTAGTGTGTGTAGTGGGGCTGTGCATACCTGATGTGTTGTCTTGTTCAGGAACTCCTTGTGCGATTTGACACGACGAATCTCAGTGTAGTAGTAAGTCTGAGCGTGTTCATAGAAGGCATTCTCCAACCTGCAGGATCACAGTCATTATCTGAGTGGAACCAGTAGAGTGCCATGTCTGTGACTCTCACTTCCAGCTTCACCTTCCAGCCCCACTAGTGACCATGCAGTATTTATTAAATTGTTAACTACCTTATAATGTAGCCCACCAAGTGGTCAGTGTGCGGCAGTACAAAGAGACTCTTGCCAGACAGATCACAGGCATTACAAAGAGATGATGCTCTCTCTGATGCTACCAGGTCCTCTCCTGTACACACAAGAAGGATACTGATGGTTTAGCTTGGTAAAGAAACAACATATATGCAATAAAACAAAAATGTCATGCATACCCCTACATGTTGTTTGAAGCTACTTGTGATCTCATCTCATAATGTCAGGGAGAGACAGCAAGTTTATTTTTTGTGTTGCATTGACATTAAAATTGCAAAATTTATCTGGCATTTTCTTTTCAACCTTTTCAACATAGGACAAAATTTGTTATTATATCATTATGTTTGTTGGTTTTTTTTTCCATTTTACAGAATCTTTCCATAACTAGAAAACTACACAAATCTTTTTCAGTTTTCCCATGACATCTGGGAACATTGTTTATAAAATGTGCAGTACCACTTTGTACTGCTTCCTGTCAGAAAGAGAGACTGGGATTTACTGCTGATACGCTGTGAAGCTAATGTGGATGGGATGAAGCTAATCTAATATGATCTTTACCTGGGGGTAGAGGAGTTTTCTTCTGAATTAGAACCACAGCCACCTTGGTATTCCTGCCCTGAAGACTGGTCCTAAAGACAAAACAAACACAGACAACTGCAGATGAGATTTACTGTCAAGTTTCTGCCAGGGATGTGCAGGATAGTGTTACCTATATAAAACCCACTTCATTCCCAGTTCTTGCTTGTTTATTCCACAAATGGCAGCTGTCAGAAAAGCTTTTAGTAGTAAAGTCAGTCACTACTTGAACAAGCTTTGGCAACATGATATTAGAAACACACCTAACTATGTTACAACAGTCTTCCATCAAAGTAGCATGTCTATAAGTGATGGTTGTGTAAACTTAATGAGTAGCAATGGATGATGGCAGTTACGACAGTGCTGACACAATCAAAACCAACCACCGGACATTAAAACCAATCAAGGTTTTCCCTGTGTTGAACAGGCCCACAAATATACAGTACATAGAAAGAGCTGAGACACCTAAACAAGTAAAACATACCAACCAAACCTGAGGAAGCTACTTGCTCTCTTACAGTCAATAAAACCTTCTTTAAAGGCTAACAGAAGGTACACCAACCTGACAATCTCCACTTTTGTGGCACATTCAGACTGTTTCTCTTTCCACTGAGGGTCGTCCCAGTCCAGTTCATAAAATAGAACAACCAGAGCAGGTACCAAGTTCAGATGTTTGTTCATCCAGCCTGTTTTCAGGATGCCTTTGGGAATGTACCACTCATAGGATGTTCGCTACACAAACAAAGAAGATACATTTGTTTAGAAACACTTTCGAACACAAAAAGTCTACATTTGCCATATAGACTATAATACTGTTGTCACATTAAAAAGAACAACTTCACATTTTTTTTGGTTTGGGAATTTTTCCACATTTTAGGACTAACACAGTGATCTACAAGGGAGCAAAGCAAACGAGTTGTGTTCTAATTACATGTCATACTTACTACTAAATATCTTTGTTGATTTACTTTTCACGGATCTTTCTATCCACCACTCACCTTAGTGCGACATTTGGGGTACTCGTGGTCTCCTGGGAGCACTTTGAAAGAGATGGGGACTCTGTCTGCTCGCCTGTTGGCACAGAAGGCATCCCAGATGGCTCTGTGTACAGCATTGTACACCACATCCAGACCGGTTAAAGCTACAAAGGCCATGGGCCGACAACATAGCTCTGGAGGAAGCTCCCACTGGGAACCTGCCATTATGATGGTTCAACAACGAATAGCCCTACACAACACAGAGCATTATCACAGGAGTCAGGATAGACGTAACTGGATAAATGTATAATTTCTGAGTGTGTGAAAGTGCATGTCAAGAAGGATCATTAAAAACACAACAGAAAACAATACACGAGAATACAAAAGGATACACTGTGCTGACATTCAAGCTGCTTTTCAGTAGATTCTCTGTTGGTGTTGTTATCTGATCTAATGATTTGTTGGCTCACTGGCTTAAGAGCAATCAGTGTCCCCTATGTACCTTTGAAATAAATGGGTATTCATAAATCCATCCACTTTCTATACTGCTCAACTGTAAGGATAAATGTGTATCCCATCATTCTATGAAGAAACATCTTAACATACAAACATACTGTGTAGGGATATTTGTGGGTTAAGGATGTCTTCTCCCTTAATAGTTTAGTTTGTTTTCATCAACTTTTATCAACGACTTTATCAACTGGGCATTTATTACCCTGGTGGAGTAACAAAAAATATTTTTGTTTGGTCCAAAACTGTGGATTAGCCAGTTTTAATTTCAAAATATTTTATAAAATGTGGGAAGCAATCTGTACCTTGGGAAGGGTTCAATGAGGCACTGTTTAGTCAATAGTTATTCTATTCCAACAATTCTACACAAAAAAGAGCAACATCACTGCGACAAGAGCACACATTTCAAGAAAAACTATTCTTCTAAACTCTCTTACTGTGCAAATGAAGTGAGGCTATAATGTATTCAAATGTATTGCATCCTGTTGATATTCTACTGTGTTTCTGTTTCTACTATCGGGACGAAACTGATCACGTTATTGTGACTTTTTATTTGACTAGAAGGACATTACTAAAATGACTTTCGTGTGGTAAATAAGTGGAGTATCATTAGAGAGGTGCAACACAAAACGTTGATCCAAGCATCAGGCAGGGACAAGCAGGGGCTTTATGGAGAACAACTTGCAGGTCACAAGACTTGAAGGTTAGCACCGGCTGTGCAAACTGTTGCTAATTAGCTGCTAACAGTGACGCTTCACTTGTTTACATCGTACAGACTAGAGCTCAACTGCTTCACCCCCGCCGGGGTTTACAAATTTCTTGTCATGGAGACATTTGTCATCCACATAACAATCATTCTGTACATTCAAAAAGCGGGTGATATGTTATTTTTTTGTTAGCAATGTAAACACATAAATACCGACACTTTTAAGACGAAAGCGGAAGTAAGATAATGTCACTCGGCTAACGGTGCTAGCATTGCTGATGTCCTGGTAGTATTCTCAATATACCCGTAATAGAAGTGTTAATAAAAACGCAAACTAAGTGATACATTAAACAGCAACATACCTCTACAGCATTACTTCAAGTGAACTGCTTACGGTGCTAGGCACAGCTAGCCTGGTCGAGCTAGCAAGCTCCTATTGACAGATTGTTAACAGACCAGCGGGTTGTCTCATAAGTAGCTTTAGCTAGTGGGCGAGGTTGCAAATTTAACATGCAAATAAACGTCAGTGCAGTTTTGGTTCTAGACTGCCTGACTTCGTTTTAGCCAAGTCCCAACCCTGGTCACCACTAGACAGCTAGTAACCGATGTGTCAACCTCTTCAGAGCCAGAAAATAATGTATAATTCAGCAGCTGTTGCTGAAGCAACTACATACTGGCTAGCTGGTTAGCTGGATGTGGCAGAAATTAAGTAACACTTCCGGTTCGACTTTTCAAAATTAAACGGCTACTCACAATCTACATTATTTGCAATTAATGGCAGCATTTTTATTTTATTTTATTTTTTCAAAAAAAAAATGCTAATTATGAAAAAACTCATTTAAAAATATGAATGATGACAATGATAACAGTAATAATGAAGATAGGTCAAATTTATTCATAAAGCACACTTTAAAACAACAGCTGAACAGTGCTGTTCAATCAAAATAGCAAAAACTATGAAACAACACAATAAAAACACAAATACATGTTATGCTAGCTGAACTGTTGTCCTGACATGAGTGTTAAGCTGCAGTTGGCTGGTGTCATCATTGTTTACGCCTAGCAGATAAAGTGTTGGACAATTCCTGTATTTGCAGAGCATGTCACATTATTACTTATCAACACAGTTAGGGGGGTCTCTGCATATCAGCTTATTTAGAGTTTGGAACCTGTGCCTCAACAAACAGCAATGAGATGACCCCTGGAGGGATGAGATTTGGAGCACATGGTTATAAATAAAGCTTTCAATGACGTGCATCAGCTACCAACATTTCCATAGATGCAACACATCAGGTGCTGCAGCTTTTGCATACTTCCTGTGCATAGAAGAATGCAAGGGATTGAAATAATTTAAAGCAAGTGGGTTAAACAACAAGGGTAGAAATGGATCAGAAAATGTGTGTGGGCAATAGTGGTGGATGCAGTGAAGACTATGGAGACTGGTCTGCTAAAAAGAAGATGCAAGAGGGTGGAAGGTGATTAGCTTGATTTAAATAAAGGAATAAAAGGTTAAGCGGCTTTGCAGAATCTAACTCTCATGAAAACGTAATTTTAATTGCAAGGACAGTGATTCAGGATGGGAATTCATTGATTAATGCAAAAGTGGCTCAAGCAGGTGACCATGGCCAAAGGCGACTGTAGAAGTAAATGGATAAAAAGTATTGATTTCAGGGTTCCTGCGTGAGAGAGAGAGAGAGAGAGAAAGTGCAGGTCAAGAAGAATCATTAAGAACAGACATCAGGACATATTGAGCGAGCTGCAGGGGTTCAAGTAGCTTTCCTGTGGATCCTCTGATAATGTTGTTATCTGATGTTAGCTCACTGGCCCCAACCCATTTTGGAAAAAGTACCCCTGAAATAAACACGTATTCAATCACTGTTAAGAAAATAAATAAATAAACACACACACACACATACACATTAATCATTATTGATGTCAAGATACAAAAACATGAGGATAGTTTACCCCGTTACTTTTTTGGAAGAACAGGCATACTGCTCATCAACTGCTGAACTTTGAAGATTTTGACAACTATCATTATCATTGTTGCTGTTGTCATTTTAAGTTCAGTAATTCTTAAAATGTTTTCCTGGTGGAACACAGCTTCCATTGGAGATGAAGAACTATTAATTTTTGTGCAAACAGCACAAAAAGATCATCACTTATTACAGTAGATCATTCTAGCTTTGTATAAGATTTTAATGAGTGGAGAGTGACACCAGATCAGTAAAAAAAGACAGTCGCGGTTTCTCTGAGTCCCTGTGAAGAGGAGCTCAGTTGACTCTCTGGATAAACAGAGGTTAAATTAAAACTTGCTGCAGGACCAGCCTATGGAGAGCACACACAGATGCCTCCCAGCTTCCTGTCACTCTGCCCTCCACAGCAGACAGCCACATCCTTCTGTCCCGGCCCCGAGGACACGGACTCGGCTGCAGCCATGGAACAGCATCCCAGCAGCAGGAACACCACCGGAGAGGACCGGACTGTGTCCCTGCCTGACTGAAGGTGAGTATCCCGGCTGGATGTCAGCTGTTGTGGTGCGTGTGGACCAGTTATCTTAATATACTGACTCGTTAAGTATTTAACCTTCATACCGATAAGGTCTCACTGTATGTGCATGACTGTGGACGAGGACCGCGACGTTGTCCTGTGGCTGATCGCTGAGTGCCTGTAGTGATGAAGGTGACGGTGTGGTTGGTGTGTTATTGCCTGGGTGGGGAGGATGGTGCAGTGAATCAGCGCTACAGTAGGAAGGCTAACGGTACACAGGATACCTGATAGATGCCGTCCTATACCCTACATGAAAAATGACACGCCACACTCCATTCAAAACTCTCTAAATATTTCCTGGCATATCTGAAGGTAGGCTCATGTAATAAACAACAAGAAGAACTATTTCAGGAATGTATGGGGTCCTGTGGTTAATACGGCTGAAAAAGGAGACGTTTATTTAATAAAATTAAACATTAAATAATGTTTGGTCAGCTGTACACTGCACTACCCGGGGGTTGCAAAAGGTGAGCTAAAGGTGAGGTCAATTAAATATTAAAACGACATTATTATCTTCTGTACTTGCCGAATTAAAGTGTAGAGCCATGCACTCACTGTAATGTATTTGGATGCTTTGTTAAGAGCTGTGTAGCTTCCGACAAGAAAAGCCGCGATAAATTGAAACATTTTCGATTGAGGTCTGGTGTGCGGGATTCTACGGAGCGTAGACTGGGAGGTTGACGCCAGTAACAGCTCTCAGTCCTCCTTAAAGGAGAACTGCAGGTTAAACGCAGAGCTGTTGTGGTTGAAGCCGAGAGACGTCAGAGTGTGGAACAAACTGGTGACCTCTGGATAAGGTTATGGATTTTAGTTGTCATGGTCGCCCCACTGTCGTCCTGGAATGTGGAGACAGTTGCCGGCGTTAGTCGCGGGAAAACTGCAGTCGTCTAGTTCCCAGCCTTCCCAAGGGAAGTTAGTCAAACATTTATGATGAAGTGCGCGCGCGCTACTGACCAGATACACAGAGGATTTATTCATATGAATTAATCAAACTAGCCCACTATCAACACTACTTCTGTGGCGCTTGTTAAATCGATGGGAGGCCTACACACCCCTCAGTCCCCTAAACGTCCCATGTAGAAATAAAAGATTCAGTCAAAACATCTCCAGCCCACTGTAGGGACATGTGGAGAAAAGAAAAGAAAAGAACAAAAAATACACACAAGACATGCACATTTTTCCTTAACTGACATTTCATCCACTTAAAGGGTTGTATGCTTATTTAAAAAACTTTAATTTTCATTAAATGGAGATCTTTCAAGTTTGGCAAGAGAATTCCTTTAATCAGATTCAGGGATGAATTGTGTACATTTTTCCTGCATGTGCAGGTGGATTTATTTGAGCAGTAAAGCAGACACATGTACCTGTCATACCTGATTATTCCTCTGTGGTCATGGGTGGTCTGGAGGCTCTCCCACACTGTCTGCAGGATATCCCAGTCACATGCATGGAAAAAAAACATCTGGACAACCAGAAACACACACACACACACACATACACTATGGAAAATGTTGTGTTTTCAGATTAACAGGGATGTGTGAAATGTGGACAGTCTTTGGACTTGCATGCATTTTGGACTGAAGAAATCCACACAAACGCAGAAACCCTGGCACATGGAAACTCGTAACAACAAAGACAAGGGCTGACATTAAAGTTGCACACAGTAGAAAGAATAAGCCAAAGAATACAAATTCCACACAATCTGTCTGGGGTGATACACTCTTTTAAAGTGTGAAGTCTGCAGTGAAATAATATAAACGTATGGATTCCTGTTATGTCTTTTTAATGTGATATTGTACATAGAAAAAAGTCATGTCCAGTAATGTAATGCAGGTCAAGATGATAAGATTAATGATAATGGGGTAGTGTTTGATCAAATACCAATAAATTAGTCAATGGGCTGTTTATGAGTTTTCTCTGCTGCTGAGGGTGGATTCTTTCGGTGAGCACAAGTGCAGCAGTGCATGCAGAAGTGATAATGACATTATCATTGTTTTCCAACACTGGAGACAGCTCGTGGCGAGTGAAGGAATGAAGCTGATGCTAACCTTGCAACATTTCTTCTGGGCTAAAGTAAAGTGGACTAATAATCCATCAGTGGGGAAGATAAGCATCACTTCAAGCTCCAAGTGGTCAGTGATTCAGGTCTAGTCTATTGAAACCATTTTAGCTCCAGGACAGTATCAGGTTACTGGCCTTTCCTTTAATGAAGTCATTCAGTAGCATTCCTCCTGTCAGTGCTCTGCCGCAGAAAGTATAGAATAGACAAACACATAAAACATAGAGGAACGGATCAGACCAAGGGGACCTCTGGCGTGTTTGTCTGATGGGGTCTAGTTTGTGTATTATGGTGCATACACACAGATATTATTAACAAATGTAACATTCTGGCTGCCTGCACAGAGGTTTAGCCCTGACCAACCTCAAAAAACACCACAGGCACTGACTGCATCAAGTCAAGATAGTGTGAAACACCACTGGGTCACTCAGCTAAAGAACAACAAAGTTCTAACAAAGACACTTCACAAGTTAAAACAGGACTTAATACTCTTTAAAACAGTCCAGCCAGAGTCAAAGATCATTCCTGAGGACAAGTCTATTGTGAACTTAGTAGAGACACAAAAGACTTTCCAATTAGTGCGCTGTATCTGGACACCTGAAAGAGCTAGCCTCAGTACAGGGCTATCAGAGGCTGTTATCCCTCTTGTGACATGAAGATTTGTCAAAGAACATGCTGCACTTGAACTGAGCAGACTTATTAAAGAGTGTGTCTACCTGGCTACTGTTCAGTATGTTATCCTCTGAGGAAACACAGCTTAATGTGATTGTTGCTACTTTTTCCTTCTCTGCGTTGACTGTCTTTGTTGTGAACTGTGAGAAAAAATAAGCATCAACTACCTGGCCTTCTTTGGCTGGATTTTTGAGGCCAATACTGACATTGACAATCTGGAACTGGCCAATAGTGTAGTTGTTTTGTTTTTTTACACATAAACACAAATCATAAACAGAATACTGACCAAGATATACTGAGCATCGATTTGTCAAACTGTGATGGAGGTCAATTTCTGGTCACACACACACACACACAAAGATAGGCTGACACATTTCAGATTGGGGTTTTAATTCTCAGTGAGATCAGCAGTAGCAACACTTTTGCATTAGGGAGACGACCATTTGCTGATATGAGTTTTTCTTTTTCTGCAGGACATTGAACTAATGTACAGTCTGCCTGCATGACACAGGTGCACAGTTCATCTGTGTAAAGCAAATGAATACTTCTGCTGAGTTGAATGATCTTACTATTAATGGTAGCAGTCGTGCTACTATTAATAGTTCAAATGACATTTTCCATCACTCAGAGGTCATGGACAAAGTGAACGAAAGTGTAATGATGTCTAAGAGTCCTGCAGTAAGGGATATCTCTGTTGAGTTCAATTTGACCATTCACAGTCTACACACTGTGTAGGGTTTTACTGCATCATTACAGCACAACACGTGTATAACAAGTAATCCAACCACCCCACCCTCTCTCCTCTCTGTCCTGACACATGTAAATTGTTTCAGATCTCAGTGGTGTTAGAGTTCTCTGTCATAACGATGGGTATACTCAAACAGATCCATCCCCTGCACACACACATCTGCTTCTCTCCTTCACTGTGTCTTCTTATTTATATCGTTATTTTTTTATGAGACTACATGCTGAGCAACACACTGCAGTCATAAAGCACCAAACACGCACCCAAACGTCACAGGGAGGCGACTCTGTCGAGGTCACAGTGATGCTGAGTCATCTCTCTTCCCCTCTCAGCTCGATGCCTCTTTAAGCTGCGAGTGTGTGTATAGGACAGAGAAAGAGAGTGTGCATCAGCTACCTTCCTCTTAGCATCACATCTTATTCTTTCATCCACTGAGTACAATAAGAAAAGGGATATTGAGCTTAAATGTTCCTTATAAGCTATAACCTGATTCTTGTCAGATTCCCACGATGGTTGATCGCTCGACTGTGATTATCCATTGTATGCAGAGGATGATTCATGCTGATTTTAGTAACACCCTGAACTTATGTCTGCAGCCACCATTAGTTCAAGTTTTTCTCTTGACCAACACATTGTTTCAAGACAAGGTATGTTGAAAACTTCAGTGAAAGAAAAATTTCTATGGATATTCACGATCCCCTGAGGATAATTCTTAACGCGCTGATGACCGACCCTACTGTTTCTCTGGCAGTAGCATCTGCTTAATTCACACTTGTACAAAATAAACACCTAAATCTGGTAACAGAAAAACATAGAGTATTTCCTGAGGGCACTAATGCTCCCCAGAGGACAGACCCTGTGCATTCATGCCAGTGGACAGACACTCCATATGCTTCTGCTGGTGCCACCTGTCAACCAAACTGTCCTCCTTTACCATGTTTCTTCAGGGTGTAATAAAATCTATTTTGTCCATGTAGTATTTCAAAATGATGGATCAGATTGGGATCTGGGGAGTTTGGAGGCCAGGTCAACACCTTGAGTTCTTTGTCGTGTTTCTCGAGACATTTCGGAGCAGTTTCTGTGGTGTGGTGGGAGCACTGTCCTGCTGGGGGAGGCCCCTGCCATTGGGGGTGTGCTTGGTCTACAACAATGTTTAGGTGGATGGTATGTGTCAAAGTAACATCCAGAAGAATGAAGGACCCAAGGTTTCCCAGCAGAATGATCAGTGTTCCTCACCTCACCTGTCAGAGGTTTAATGTTGGAGCTGATCAGTATATTTCCATCAGTTGTTTTACTTTCTGTTTGAGAGACATCGAGACCCTGGAAATCACACGGTGGTTTGGTATTTGGATAATTGGATGAATATCTGGCATATCAGAAATGTTGGTTGGCTCTGTTGGAGTTTGAGCGGTTCCACCGTTTCCCCCAAACTACTATTGGAGTAGTATTGTAGTACAGTACGGTATAGTACGGTTGCCCACATCTTTCTTCTTGTTTTCCTTTGTAAGTAAAACTTCTAAAAGTAATACTCCCTTTCTCTTTTTCCTTTTTTTCTCTTGTTTTTCAAGTTGATCAGGAGATCTATGTTTATATTGAGTAAGAGCACCCACTTCATGACCTGTCAGTCGAACCATTCACTGTGAGTGTAGCTGTGTCTTTTTGGCTGTGCAGAAAGGGTGAATTACTGTGTCATTTGTTAGTTAAGTTAACGTAAAAGATCAATAAAATTGTTCAGTGTCAGCTTTCCTCCATTAACTACACTGATTGTGTATTTGGGTTGTGGGGATTGTCAAAACTCTTTTTATCCTCCACTATTACTACTACTAGTCGTAGTAGTAGTATTAGTATTAGTAGTAGTAGTAGTAAACATCCTTGTGTGGAACTCACATTGTGCTATGTTCTCTTTCCTCCTGTACAGCCTAAATGTTGTCTGTGTATGTAAGAGCTCTTGAGAGCAGCTCAGTCATATGGTTGTTTCTAAGTGAGTGTTACGTGTGAGTGTGTTTGTGTGTGTGAGTGACCCCTTACTCTCACAGAAAACAGGAAATGCTTTTTTTTGGCTGTGGTTTAGAGTGACAGCAGGGTTACTTGCATGCATCACACAAGTCTACTCAATGTTTAACACAGAAACCAGGATTATAGTTATTACATTGTGGACAATGTGAAGATGAGATTCCTCTGCTGTTAAAATGATGTGACAGCAGCAGGCTGAGGTGTTGTTCTGTTAAACTGACAGTGAAGCTTTGATGGCTGAGGTTAAAACAGCATAGTCACGAATAGGTGAAGGTTTTGGTCATGGTTAGAGAAGAGGATTCAAACTTTCTGTGGAAAACATGTTGTCACTGGACTCCAGGGTAAATATATCTTCACTCTGGAAACTTTCCACTGCACTAACTCAGTGTCTCCATGTCAAATAACAACTATTTATACTCCATTTATAGTCTCCTCCATATAGTCCCTACATGGTGGGATAATAGACTTTTATCACTTGCTTACAACATCACTGCATTTTAAAACACCCTGTTCATTTCATAGAATGGAGCAGAGAGCTGTGAGAGTAAACCGAAACAAGCAGCTGAAAGAGGCTAAAATGCTCCGTAGACTCCTTCTGACATTACACGATCTAGTCAGTTGATCCATTGACAATATAAAATATATTGATCACAGCGGCAGCTTGTTGTTTTCATTGCCACTCACAGGACACTTTACATCTCAGTGAATTTCATAGCAACTCAGAAATCACAAAGGTAATGGTGATCACATTTTGGGTTTTGAGTATTGCTGATGGCTTATACCTGCATGTCAGATTTAATTTATTTGAATAGATCAGATGCAACTTTCTAGCCTCTGTGATGTTTCCTATAGATGAATGTAAAAAGAAAACAGTGCTGCAGAAATGACCTCCTGAGTCTTTTTCATTCCTCTGTTTCCCATTTTTTGAGGCTAATTTGGACTAAAATGTTTAAAATGTAAGTATATTTGCAAAGGCATGAGGTTCACATCATTTTCATACTCATCAAACCATTCAGTGTCTCCTCATGCCCAATGGATATATGTGTTCATTTGTTTCAGTTACTTGACAGGCATGACAATGGGTGTATTAAAAATGGAAAGGGGGCCCACTGAGGCAGCATTGCAGTTATTACAGTGCTGTCACAGCAATAAGCTTAACCAGCAGCAGTAAGTGCTCTGTGGACTTCATTTGCCCACAAACCCACAGACAGTTCCACCTTGAGGTTTCCATAATTTTCATCCAGTTTTGCTGAAAAACTATTATTCACAGTAATAACACTGATGATAATAAAATATTCATATGGAAATAACAGAGTGCTTTGTAAGAGATAGTAACATGAATGTAATAAAGCATGGCCAGTGGATGCCAGTGGACAATATGTTGTCAGCATTAAATTTTACAAGTGAGAAGTGAATGAGGAGCATTGTGTATCATGTGACACAACTTGTTGCATGACAGATATTCTGTCCATATAAACACTGTGAATTATCACCAAACATTTATTGGAACTCACAAAGATGGTCAAATAAAAACAGTGTTTAGCAGTGAGTGCTAATGATGTCTTATCAATGCTTAACCACCCTGAAACATTTCAGAGGTGCTGATATGTGTGTGTGTGTGTGGTGTTGTTGGATGCTGATAAGCCAGTGGGAGGGCAGCACTGATAAGCTGTTATATGTTAGCTCATAGTTAACGCTTGTATATATGGATTTTGGTGCAGAAGTATGTTACAGGTGAGAAGTAGTATCACAGGCCTCTGCCTGTTTTGTTGTCATTAAACCAATGACAGTGAAGTTCCCTTGAATAATCTTTGTCTCTCTTCCTTCTCTCTCTGTCTCTGGGCCTCCTTCCTCCTCTGGAGATAGACAGAAAAGGTGGGGCTAAGGGGAACCCATACTGCACAGGAGGGGCATGCGCTCTCTGCAAGTTTTGGCTTCTTATCCAACACACACACTTTTACATTGTTTATCAACCAAATCTCAACAGTTTTTTCAGTTTTTTGTTGGCACACTTTAGACTGACCATGCCGTAGACTTTCACATGTTTGGATGGGTCAACTGTTGACAGGCAGGAAAATGGTAAGGACCATCTATTTGTTGAGTAATAGGCATAAAAAAGCACTCTGCTGTAAATGTATTTGGTTGTAAATGTAAATGTAAATGGCTTATACAGGCACATACATATTCACATGCACTTGCCTGAAGAATATTACTGCAATAAAAGATTAAAATATAAAAAGTTTTGCCATAATAGTATTTAATTCTGTATGTAATAAAATACCAGCTACAACTTAACACTGAACTCTAATCGTAACTCTATTTTCTTTTTCATGACCAAAGAACAGCTGACAATTCTCTTTACTTAAAAATGAGTCTATAGTTAATGTATATTGTAAGCAGTAATATAAAGTAATATGATCTGTAGTAACAATCTGCAAAACATGCACTGACCCTTGAGTTCAATTTTCCACCATTAACTTGTCTTTTTAAAAAAATAGAAAGGTTTTACCTCATTTACATTTTCTTAACTGGCAGGTTGTATTTGTATTTTGCTTGTTTGTGGTTTATAAGTCTGTAGTTTTCAGGGTTCCCGTTGGTCGGGGCCCCAGGGCAGCTGCCTGCTTTGCTGTGGTTGATAATCTTGCCTTAACCACATTTTGTCTCTGATACTGCTGTAAGTGTGTATCTGCTAGAGGAGACAAAGTGTCTCACACTCTCACTTAGCCCTTTGAATCAGTAGAGGAATATGTCCAATAGACTGTGTGACCACTTATCTTGTGGAAAAGAGCTGCAGGACACGTTGACTGAAATGATTATTGACATTTAAACCCATTAATTATGACATAAAAACCCTTAATAAATGGTGCTTTATCAGGAAGTGGTACAGCTTACTGGAAGTACCACTGTCTATTTAGCAAACAAGGGAGAATAATAGAAGTGGTACTAAAAGTGATACTAAACCACCTGCAGTTGTGTCAATCCACTTTGAAGCATATTTTATTAGAATAATTTGTTGGTGAGATCCCAGTCATGGATATCTCCAGCAGTGAGTCCTGCAAACCCTAAAGTCTTTTTGTACACTTGTAATGTGCTGATCCCCCTGACCTTTGCTGACGTGTTGCAGTAAGTCATGCCAGAGAGCCAGCACGGACAATAGCTAAATGTAATGCGGTAATTATAATGTTATTGACAACGTGTTTTTCCAGCCTTGTGTGTAAAAATACATCTTTTGAGGATACCGAAGTGGAGCCAGAGGGGAGGCAAGGGTAGCCATACTATAGTCTGAGGGTAATAGGTAGCTGGCTTATTAGTTTTGTTAAACGAGCATATCAAGCATACTTATCAGTATTACAGAACAGGCGTTGCAGGCCACTCCACCAGAACCCCTGTATGAAGTGACTGTTAACATCTCTTTGTGGAAAGTCAATGAATTAGGATAACAAGCAAAGCTACCACAAAAAGATGCAAAGTGACCATTTATTACCAGGGTTTAAATTAGTCTTCAACACATTTTACTTGTTTAACAAATATGAATTTGTAAATTAACAGTGCATTTGGGTTTATTTTATAGGGCCCTTTATCAGTTGGAATATCCAGTGAACTCAGTAAACCAGAGCAATTTTCTAGACAGACTGTATTCCTGTATCTCTGAAGATACAAAACCAATCAGGAACTTGGACTGAATTTAGCGGAGGTCTCCAGCGTCACTCCAAACATGACAGGTGGTAAAGTGGCAGAGCCCAATGGGCTCCCAATGACATTTCAAATTATTTGAGAAAAACAAATAGTCCCTTTGTTTGATATGTATGTAGACTCCTTTGAATAAGGTTACCATTCTCTTTGGCTACAAAGAGCCCTGACCACTCTTATTCTACAGCCAGGTAAGCCGCCTACAGAGGTGTGTGGCTCCTACAGACCAATTTCATTTGTGAACGCTGATGTAAAGATTATTGTTAAAGCCTTGGCTGTGAGACTTGAGAGGGTCCTGCCACCCATACTACATCCAGATCAAAACAGCTTTGTTAAAATTCATCAGGGGTTCCATAATGTGAGGAGGGTGAATGTAATCCGTGTATATGACACCGCCATCTTGTCACTTGATGCTGAAAAGGTGTTTGACAGAGTCTAATGGCCCTATTTACTGGAAGCACTTAGGGATGCTGTTGATTCATCTGCATAAGTCTCCACACATAATTTGTGATTGTCTTTGATGTTTTTGATCTATCATTACTACTGTATTATTGGCATCACCTTACATTTTATATGGAACCTGTGTTATGCTATGTTCTTCTCTCTCTATTCTCTCCCCCCTCTCCCCCTCTCTCTCTCCTTCTTAAACCAACCGGTCGAGGCAGATGGCCGCCCACTCTGAGTCTGGTTCTGCTCGAGGTTTCTGCCTCTTAAAGGAAGTTTTTCCTTGCCACTGTCGCCTAGTGCTGCTCATGGTGGGATCTGTTGGGTCTCTCTCTGTAAATACCTGTTTTAAAGAGTATGGTCTAAACCTGCTCTATATGAAAAGTGCCTTGAGATGACTTTTGTTGTGATTTGGCGCTATATAAATAAAATTGAATTGAATTGAATTGTTTGTTATTATATTCTTTGATTGTGATTATATATATGTGTGTGTGTGTGTGTGTGTGTGTGAACTGATCAGATTTTGTCTTTGAGAAGTGACAGGTTAAAGTCAGTTCATTCTGACATCTGATCTCTAGCTCTCTAACGCTCACAGCTTGACTGTCAGTAAAGACAAAACAAGTTCACCAACATGCTCTTGCTTTAATGGTTAAAAATCATGATACTGAAGGTACAGGAAAACCTGTGCCATGGCAGCATTAATAAATCAGAATTCTCTCTCAATCTCAGGTTAAACCCACACTATGACTGAATTAGAAGCCACAGGGGTGGGGGAGCATCCCCCTCCCTACATGATCTTTCTGGTGGTCTTCCTCTTCTTCATCACTGGACTGCTGGGCTTCCTCATCTGCCACCTGCTGAAGAAGAAGGGCTACCGCTGCCGAACTGGAGACATGGATGATGAAGAAGAGGAGGAGGAGAAAATTGGAGGAAATGCAGATGGTAAGTTGGGAAAAAAAATTAAATAATGGACTAAAAGAAAAAGCTCAGTTAAACTCACAGAGCATTATTTTGGTGATAATGCTCTGTGAGTTCTTCACAGATAACTGCACCTTTCACATTACACTTATTTTGGCCACTGTTAATATAAAGTATTAACTAATGTAGCTTAGAAATAAAGGACAAAGTGGATAGTCTACTTTGAAACTGACTCTCATGTTGAAGTCATAAACTGCTTACTTTGTATATCTAAGTCTAAAGCGTGTAGTCAGTTTTTATAAGACTGAAAGTGATGGTAATGATGCTGGTAAGGAGGAGCAGAGACATGGTTCAGATGTAATACTAACAAAGAAAAAAACTTATTTCTGTCTTTCTTTTCATCTCTTTCTTCCTCCTGAGAAATATACAAACACTCACAATTCTGTATACTCCTTCATTGAAGTGTACAAGCACTCACACATATACATAAAGTAATTCAAACATACACTCACTTTGATACATAAAGCTGTTTATGCACACACAGGCATTCACACACTAGTAAACACACACAGAGACACATGCATGCAAGTAAAGGACGAGTTGCTCTGAAAGGCATAATGACTTTTTAGAAAATCTTTTTCCTACACCACACTGCATACTAATCTCCAGATCAACAGATATTTTTTCATTTATCATTAAAACAAAGTTCTTGTCAGTAATGTCAGTAAAATTTCAGTGCTAATAGCCTTCAAAAATATTGCATAAATCTTAGCATCATTTCTTTTTTAAAAAGTGCCTGTGTTGCTAGGGTAAATCTACAGAAATCACAATCAGCAGTGTTCAGTGGAACTATTTTCTCCCAAAGAAACTGAAATTAGGTGTCCAACTCTTTAACCAATCTTGGTTGACATACAGCACGGGTGTGGTGTTTGACTAAGATCTAAAAGATATGGGTTTATTGTGTTTCTTGTTTTGCTGTATTTCAGATGAGGATGAAGAGAACCAAGACACAGTGGAGCAAATCCTCAAATGCATCATTGAAAATGAAGGTGACTAATATAAAAATTGCTGGATGGACTGTCTAATTTAGTTTAAGTTGAAGTCAGTCATCTTCCTTATCCTCTGTTTTACTATCCTACTTCACTGTGTTCTATTTTACGGTTTTCTGCTATGTCCAGTCTCATGGCAGAAAATAAACAATTTTATTCTTATCAGATTATATCAGTATGAATCAGCAAATCCAACTGACAGTTCTCGATTAGTGCTGCTCTAATATGGATTCTTCTTGTCATCTCTAGCTAACATGGAAGCCTTCAATGAGATGTTTGGAAACCACAATATCTGTGTGCGCCATGACCCAAGGTAAGCTCATTCAGCTTAGCTTTTATTAGTATGACACATTTACAGCTGTTACTTGTGGGTTAATGTCACAGTGAATCAGCACTTTAATTAGTCCTCTTCTGTATAAATTTTGGCAGGCTACTAGTCCTGCAGCTTAGAGAAAGCCAAACATACATCAAAATGTGTGTTTGAGGAATACTGTGTATGCTATGTCTTTTAGTAACATTTTTAGTAACCATGATGATGTGAATTGCAAAAAACTTTGAAAAATTTCCCATTGAAAATGAATGGGAAGTTGTTGCAAAAATGATCAAACCTACCTCTGTTTGAGGCCACATGATTTTGTCATATTTTCACAAAGAAACATAGTTGAAGCTTTAAATGGGTCACAAGAATTGAGACTTTTTTGGATTAAATCTGCATTTTCATAGCTATTATGGTTTTTATGAAATCCCAGTTTAAGTTTTCTGGTTGCTTTTTTTTAACTGTTTCAGATTTTATAATGGGTGTATATTGTGCAGAATGTTCTGGGCAACAGTGCATGACATCATCTGCACTCTAACTGTCAGCTCTGAAGATTTTTCAAAAAAATCTCATTCAATTCTCTTTTAATTCCAATAATTTCCACCCTACACAGACACATTATATATTTAACTGTAGAGAAATTTGTCCTCTCTCACCCAGTGTGACTCCTGTTGTGACATGACTCACAGTTTATGAATAAATCACCTTGAAATGCAGAAACCACTGACCGATAGTCCCATAGACTGCCATGTTAAACTGAGTTCTGAAGTTCTGGTTAAACACAGAGATGGTGGGTGTTTTAAAACTGAAACGGTGCCCAAAACATAAACAGTATGTACACATATAATGCATCACTGTCTTTATTAGCTTTGTGAGGAAATTTTGTTGATTTTTACGTTTTGAGCTATGAGGGCATTTTTGATGGCAAGTTGTGGCTTATGAGCAGTAAACAACAGTTCCTTTTGAGACCCACCACCTTTAGGGGCCCCAGTCACCATAGCAACCAGTTACTCTGCAGTTGGTAATGACTCAGCAGTTGCTGGGCAGAAGTGTACTAAGCTGATTCTGGCTAATTAGACTGATTTACTCTTTTTACTAGTACTCCATTTTTATAGCTGACAGCTGATTATCCACACAAAGCAGCAGACGCATTAAAAATTTCTTCTGCAATTTTCTAGTAATAATAATAATTATTAAAATAATGATTATGTTGATATCCAGGTTGCGTAAGGAGTCTATTGGTGGTGTTCCTCCCCATCACCACACAGTCCACTCAGGCACCGACCACAACTCCTGCCACCTCTGTGCTCAGGTTCGGTCTAAAAAAGGCCGCAGACAAAGCAGAACCCCCCGATCCAAACAACGGCCTGGAGAACAGACTGTCTTCTCTGTTGGCAGGTAACAGCACATGTTTATGTTGTGGTTGGATAATGTAAAGAGACAATGTATGACAAATGGAAAAGTAATCAGGAAAAATTATAAATGTTTCATCCTTCATGTATTATTGTCTCCTCAGATTTCGGGTGACGCACACTGATAAGAAGCTCCATGGAGGTCCCAATCCATTGGTCAGTTCAGGGGACCATCTGGATCAATCCCAGGACAGCGAGGAGCGGAAGGAGAGTGGGTACAACCTGAGGAGTATGTTCAAGGATGTCCGACCAGAGAGCGTCAATGGGGTCGCCCCAAATGTAGGAAAACGAAGGAAGAGTGTGACCATATTTGGGCTAAGGCGGGGAAGTGACCCTGTTGGCATTAAAGGAGTGGAAGGGACAGGCAGAGAGACCGGAGGTGTTAAATTTGCTATTCAGCAGCAACCTGTAGTACTGGAGGAGCTGATCCAGACAGAGAACGTTGAGATTGTTCCTGAACATGGCACTAAACCTGGTTCCAAACCTGAAACCAAGCTCTCAAAGAATCAAACCGCTGTTCCACCGCAAGGTGAGGCTAAAACAGCAGGTTCTGTAAATTCTTCCTCTTCCCAAGGTAAGAAACAGGCCCCTAGCTCTGTCCCTGTGTATGGTTCTAAACATGGGACCAATCCTAAACCTCAAACAAACCTTACAATCAAACCTTCAGTTGAGAGTACAACAACTTCTGCCCCTAGCTCACTTCTCATTCCATCTTCCACTCATTCCACTTTGTCTGGACAGATATCTACATTAACAGAGAATAAAGTGTTACAAAATGAGGAGGCTTATGATCCCGGGCCCCTTCAGACCTCTACACCTATTGTCCCCATGCCAGGATCCACTCTAGGTTTCACTCCTGTTATTCCTACTGGTCAACCTGAATCCTGTTCTAACACAGTTTTTCCAGTTACACAAACTCCCCCTGACCCAAGCTCCAGCCCAGACCTGGAACCAGATTTTGGTACTAACCTAGCTTTAATAAGTCTAGGCTCATCACCTCCGTCGTCATTCCCAATCAAGAGCCCATCATCAGCCTCTTCGTTAAAAACTCCTACCTCACCCCAGGTGATCATGCCAAGCCCCAAACTAAGCTCCAGAAATACGCCATCAGAGGCAGAAAAAATTGCCTTTTCCCCTGCCCTCACTCCAAGCCCCAAACTCCCTTTAGGCTGGGCAATGTCCAGCCAATCCCCTATTTCATCAAAAATTGGTAGTCCATTACAGGTCCGAACTCCCTCACCTGCTCTTAGTGCCCACCCCAAACTTGAAACAATGCCATCATCACATACACCCTCTTCTCCAGCTGACCAAAACCCATCCTCTGGAAGTTCACTTCATCTGACTTTGAATTCAGGAAGTGTGATGTCTGTAACATCTATGATGAAAGGGGATATGGCTTCAAGCTCATTATCTCCAAAGGAACAAGAGCTTGAAGTGGCAAGAATCCCAAAGACAGAAGAAAAGACAGAAATAAAGAGGGCTGGGATTCTCAAAACAGCTAAACTTTCTCCAGTTGAGGGAGGTTTCAAGGGTTCTGCCCTTTCCTCTTCCTCTGACCAGCTCTGTAAAGACAGACTGAGCAGTTTCCCTCTGTCACCCTCCAGTTCATTGTCCCCCTCCTCACCTGTAGGGAACAAAGTAAGTAGCGTGACCATTGTCAAAGCCAGCCCTGACAGCACGAGAGAGTTTTCTGTTGTCACTATGGTGGAGGATAAAGAATCCTCTACATCAATCAAAGACCAGGAAGGAGAGACTTCTGAACTTGGGGCTGAATCTGAAAAAGCTGGATTAAGTCCAACTGTTGGTCGGGGAGGAGAGGTTTCTGTTTCAGGTATTGGACAACCAGAGAGTCAAAGAGGAGAGACTTCTGCAGCAGAGGGTGGACCAACATTAAGCCAAGAGAGAGATGACATGGTGGAGATGGAAGATATCAGAGACTGCAAAGTGATGCAGGTGCGAGAAGCTGAGGGGGTGGAAGAGGAAGTGGAGAAGATGGTACACACTCAGTCAAAACAGGACTGAGAGCTGAGAGCTCTCAAGACTGTGAAAAGTTCAAGAGTGGCACCTCTCAGCAGACTATAGGAAAAGAAGTGTATTAATAATAAAATTAAGTAATTATGAACACGCCTTTGATGATTTATCAACAGCTGTAGATATGTTGTATTGGGGCTGGATTGGCTGGTTAAATGACTAGCCAGTTGTGGAAAATCATCCAGTTTCACCCAGCTTTTGAACCCTTAAACCACAAATCACATACACGGCTTGTTTTTGAGTTTTAGCCATTTTTAGCCATACAGGCAACATGGCTCTAATGATGGAAATGTCCAGACTAAAATATCTCAGCTGTTGTTCCGTTCATGGTTTAAGAGATAATGATCCTACTGACATTGGTGATTTCCAGACATTTACTCTAGCACCACCATTAGGTTACCTTTAGTGAACTATCTCACAAATGTCTCATGTTATCAGTATGTTATTACTACAAACACACCCATAAAGGGAGGGAAAACAAAACTGAAAAACACAAAAACAAGAGAACACACACACACACACACACACACACACACACACACTCACACACAACAACCTCAATTAAAAACCGAACACAACAGAAGGACAGTCAGTTACAGTACTTCAAACATTTTACAAATGCATCGTTTTATGTACAGCATCAATCCACTCACTGCCTTTTAATGCAGTGAGTTCTTAATATACAGGGGGAAATGGAACCAAGCTTAAATTTTCTCTTTTGTATTGTTCACTCTAGCTATTGAATGTCCAAAAGAAGCAGTTTCAGTCATGAATTTAGCCCATTTAGTGAGTTCTACTGGTTTTGTGTTCTTCCAGTTTTGCAAACAAATCTTGCAGCAATGATGAAGCCTGTCAGTATTAATTCAAGTTGTTCTTTGGTGTTTTATCACCAAGAAGACAGAACTGGGCGGGGAGTTGGGCAAGGCCTCTTTTATCCATTCTCCAAGTTTCGCCAGCACTTCTGTTAAAAGGGAGGAACCACAGAGCATTCCCATATAGTATGCAAGATTGTGCCCATCTATGTATAATTTTGCAGTGAGTAAATTTACATGTGGCCCAGCCAGTTTTGTATATCATGTCTCCTCTCCAACATCATGTCCTAAGTGGCAAATTGTCAAAAGTTCTCAAACTTCTCACCTTGTGGAATTGTAATGATGTGTGGTGATCTCCTGATTTTTCATCTAGTTACACCAATGGGTTGTTCCCCATTAAATTGTGTACACACCATTTTGGTCCCCAACAGATGAATACCCATGGCTTTGCCACTCCCCTGACTTTTCTAGTGCCATAAGCAGGTCAAGGTTCCTGCCTATCCAGTGAAATATTTACTTGATTAATTGGCACAACTGTTGTCTGTAGAGTCATGGTTTCCATATGATCAATTCTAATGAGTTTGGTGATCTCCTGACTTTTCGTTTTGGGCTTCCATGATGTGCACATTTATGGTTTTGAATGAAATGCCTCAACAACTGCCATAACATTTGGTTCACAATCTCATGTTCCCTTGACAATGAAGTTTATGATCCTCTGACTTCCTATCTAGCGCCATCATCAGGTCAACAATTTCATTTGTCTAATATTTTGGTTATGACTAAGCAGATGCTAAACTAATTACATTCCCATTAGCCTGAGCTTTCTTTTGAGTTTCGCACTAATTAGCAAATGCAAGAATGCCAACACACTAAACCAAGACAGCGAACATAGTCCAACAACATCTCATGGTGTCTCATGGTGGGTCCTACAGGAAAAATTAGGGAATCACCAGAGTCAAAGTCTGGGAGCCATGAACATCTTTTTTTTTCCCTTTCTCCAATCCATACAATAATTGTTGTGGTAGTGTTTAATTTGCATGTGTGTGTGTGTTTTAAAATTGATTCTCTTCTCTGGATCAAAGTGATGGGTCAATCAAGTGACTGAACAACAATCTGACAAACTAATGTTGCCAAATATTAAATACTGGCCTTTTGTATTATATTGTGAGGACACAATCTTTACTAAGTCTTGCCCTTAATTTGGCATCAGTGCAGACTGCTTACTGTCATGGATTACACAACTCAAGGAAGCTTCAAGATTCTTATACTATTTCATATGAAATGGTAAGACTGTGGAAGTGAATGGAACCAAATGGCCTCAGACTTGATCCCTCACTGGTTTCCCACCACACAAACACTACCAGTTGTTTTAAACACGGGCTTTATGTGATGATGAGCATGTGATTTATTTGTTACTTACACCACTTCTCCCTGCTAATACAGTTTCATCAGGTGACCCTTGATCCATCCATTATTCATTCTATCCATCCATCCAGTGAACATAAATTAAATGCTTACCAGGAGAATGCAAACATGACAGCTATAATGGAAAGTACAATCATAGACTTTTTATTGATGTTGTATTATCAAGCAGTACATACCAAGACATGTGGAGTCCAATATGTGAAATAAGCTCTCAGACCACAGTCATGAAACTTACACCAAATAAAGTCAACAGTCCTTAAAGCTGTGAAATATATAAATGATATATTTTAAAATATGACGTGTATTTTGAAGTATAAGAGTATTGTAAAGTCTACCTTGTAAAGCTTCTACATCAGATATGAGACAGGTGATATTGTACATTGATGCCTTTACTAGAACTCTCCACTGATACATGCTTTTTGTTCCCCCACAGTTGACTATACAGTAGAACTCACTGAGGCATGTTAGGACACAACCTACCAATGAAAGTATTAATTCTCAAGGACTAAAAACAAAATCCTGTGTCCTGTGTCAGAGCCGACTGCTTACAGAGCTGTGGTTTCAATTATAATTACAGGTCTATGATGTTTTACAGAAAGTATTTATGCACAACTTTACACAAACTTTACACATCACCTTTACTGTATCTATATACTCTCTTACTACAACCACTACAATAACATGGCCATTACATATCCTGCAACAACTATCTAAAGGTATATTCCAGAGAACATATGTTATAAAATTATTTCTATTTTGCACAGTTTTAAGGAAAATTACATTTTTTTAACAACCTGGGTGGTAAGGTGACATGTTGTTCACTAAACGGAGTTTCCATGGCAAAAACCCAAGCTGTATGTTGAAACTATGTAAGTGTACAATTATAACCTATAGGTATGGTGGCCAAAATTGCAGGAAGAAAAAGATCCAGGTTGTAAAAAAAATTAATTTTCCTTTATGTAGAACAAAAGAAATTGGGTTCAAAAGCACTTAAGACAGATAAAGGAGAAAACAGCTTTCTCAATTCTAAGATTTAGTTAGTATTATAATAATTAAGGATAAGAAAAAAATATCATAAATAAAATCTGCAGCATTTTTATTATCAACCCACATTCAGTTTAAATTTGTACATATCTGCTTGGCTGGAATGATCAGACAAGATATTTACTGTGAATGAGCCTGACTGAAGAAAATAAATAGACATCACAGAGCTGGACACACATTGTGGCACAAAACATGTCTCTTAAAAGTTTGAGTTTGTCCTCATAACAATTTTTTTTTCTGAAAACATTTCAACTTTATTCTTGAAAGCTCAAGTTTTTATATCCCAGCAGTGGATCTAATACACTACTGTACAGAACTCAAATCCTCTCTGTCTGTTTAACCACTAAAAAAATTAAACAATGAAAAATACATCATATCTCTTACAGTCACTTCTCTCTATTTTTCTCTCTATTTAGAGACTATTTCACTAGAGACAGAACATGGGGGAGAGAGAGTGTGATGATGGTAGATAGTGTGTCATTTCCTCTGCTGGTCACTAAACACATCACACCCGCATCATCACAGTATGTTGCTGAGTCATCGTCAACATATTTCTGATTATGTTAACAATAAGCTGTTGTGTTAC
Source organism: Lates japonicus (assembly GCA_033238685.1). Lineage (NCBI taxonomy): Eukaryota > Metazoa > Chordata > Actinopteri > Centropomidae > Lates > Lates japonicus. The sequence continues at coordinate 2,697,963 of BRZM01000055.1, read as the reverse complement.
TTTACTACACAGAGTGTGCTCTTGTGTTAACCTGATGAAAAGTTACGTAATAATCATGGAAATGACACAGCTAAAAGTGCATATGTATAGACGACCATGGTTTTGTTTTTGTTTTTTTGTAACTTATGTAATATACAGTATCTAAAGCCATTTTAGAGTTATAAGAAATGACTAAATGTATCATATATGTATACTGTACTGCAAATATAGGACAATGTATATAAACATATGAGATGTCCCAGCAGGGCAGCTATCAGCCATATTATTCACAGAACATTGTGAAGGTCTGTCTCTATATTTTTCCTCTCAATAAAGAGCAGTTTGCTGTGAATGTTATATTTGCATTGATTCAATCAGATGGTTGTACTGTACTGCAGCTGCTCTGCAACAATATTCATCTCAACGGTTCCCTCACAGTTTTCTCCCTCTTTGTCAGTTTTCCAGAGGTATGTCTAGAAAACCACGTGGATCAACATCAGCACAGTCATTCATGTCATTTCGCTTCATACAATATTTGACTGAAACCTCAACAACTAGATTTGAAGGCACAATGCCATCTTCATGTTTGTGATGGGTCACATAAACCAAATATAGTCGACAAACTAATATGTCTGTGATTAAGAGTCTTATATAGCAAAGTCATGTGGAAAACAATACAGCATAATATTTGAAAATATTTAGCAGGAATTGAGGCCCAGAGCTCGGGAGATTTATTTATCTGATCTCTATTTATTCAAACAGTTCTGAGTAAACAAAAGAAACCCTAGTCCACTGTCTGTTTGTTTAAACATTCATAGTCTCAGATATAATATCACAGGACTCTTCTTCATCTTTGTAGAAAAGTATCCATCTTCATTTGTAATTATGTTGTCATACATGTACTGAGCACTTTATTAGGAACACCTATACACATGCTTATTCATGCAATTATCCAATCATCATGTGGCAGCAGTGCAGTGTATAAAATCCTGAAGACACAGCTCAAGTGCTTCAGTCAGTGTCCACATCAAACATCAGGATGAGGAGAAATGTGATCTCAGTGACTTTGGCTGTGATTGTTAGTGTCAGGCGGGCTGGTTAGAGTGTCTCTGAAACTGCTGATCTCCTTGGATTTTCACACAGATAGTCTCTGGAGTTTTTACTCAGAACAGAACCAAAAACAAAACTCATCCAGTGAGCAGCAGTTCTGTGGAGGGAAACACCTTGTTGATGAGAGAGGTCAGAGGTCATGGTCAGACTGGTTGGAGCTGACAGGAAGGCTACAGTAGCTCAGATAACCACTCTTTACAACTGTGGTGAACAGAAAACCATCACAGTGAACAACACCTCCAACCTTGAGGTAGATGGACTACAACAGCGTCAGTCCTTCTGTTCCTCAGTTATGGTGTTAAATAGAAAAACAAAAAAGTGTGGTTGTCCATCCATCCATTATCTATACCACTGGAGCTGGAGCTTTTCCCAGCTGACAATGAGCAAAACGTGGGGTACACCCTGTACAGATCACTGGTCTATCACAGGGTCAACATACAGAGACAACCATTCACACTCACATTCACACCTACAACCACCTACAGTTACTTAATTTGCATGTCTTTGGACTGGAGTGAACTGGGGTTCGAGCCCAGAATCTTCTTGCTGTGAGGCAACAGTGCTAACCACTGCACCACCGTGCTGCCCAGTGTGGTTGTTGTGTCACAGTGAATTTGATTTTGACCATGTGGAAAATGTCATCACTTCATCTTTTTACCCTCTCAGACATCTGTGTATAATTTGTGTAAGTGTAAAATGTGTTTTGTAGTGAGTTAACTTTTGACCGTTGACCACCAGAATCTCATCATTCAGTCCAAGCGATTGTTTGTGTTGAATTTGAAGAAATTCCCCCAAGGCATTCCTGAGATATCGTGTTCATGAAAATGGGGTGGACAGCCCAAAAATATAATTCCTCTAGCGGTGGCTGTCACTCCTGATTAGGCTGCAGAACCTGGCTGAGAATCAGTTTCTAAATTTTCTTCAGTATTGTAGTAATCCAGTGAGTTTTATTGATGGGTACACTGCAGGCAGGAACTGATCAGAGGCCTGTCCTACAAAACAAGTTCAAGTTCAACCCAGATTTTTCCAAACTATTCATGAGCACTTTCACATGAAATGGACAATGTTTGCTGCAAACATGCACAGGTCAAAGAGCAGCAGAGTGTAGTATTTTACAAAGAGCAAACTATAGTATCAGACAAATACAAATCACCTAATCCAGGCTAAAAGCAACACAGCTGTAGCTACTTCACTAGGGAGGGCAGCTGCTGAAACATCTCTGACTGCCCCTGCTCATTAGGGCACAAGTAGATCATGAAATGTGCCAATGTACTCACAACACACATAATGACGTCCTGTGCCAGGTGCCATGACATTTGCTGAGTATGTTCATGCTCTTGGTGGAAAAACCTTCACCAACATCTCCTGTGTGGTGGCACTTTGAGGTCGAACATTATTTAGACCCCCTTAGCTACAAGTCTCCAAGAATAGTAACACTGTCAGTATACAGTTTTATATCCCCTGTCCATCAGCTCCATCTAGTGGTTCAAGGTGAACATTACAGCCTGTAGCTGTTTGCTGGGCTTTCACCCCCTGACAAAAATCAAAGGTAAAAATAATAATCACAACCACGCACTTGAATGTACCTTGAACCCCTCCACCCCCTACCACCTTCTCCAGCTGATTTTCTCTCCTCCTCTCTCCCCTCTTCCAGGCCTCTGAGGGTATTGACCTGCTCACAGTACTGGTCCATGAGCTTGGCAATGCCCTGGGCCTAGCTCACTCATCATCCCACCACTCAGTCCTAGAGTCCTGCTGGAGACCCCCCGACTACCCCATGGTCTGGAGCACATCACCCAGCTCGATGGTGAGACCTTTCTCACACCTGTGTGTGAGAAGTCCAAATACCCACCAAAAGAATTTAGGTGTACACTTATTTTTTCGTAGAGTATACATATACTGCAAGAACCAGACCACAGCATGTCAGCATCATCACAGAAAGAATGACTTCATTATTATGACTTTGACTATTATGAGGCCAGCTGTGAACCAGAGAAGAGAATCACATTTCTCTTGGGAGCTTAAACCAGGTGCATTGCATCTGTCTCTGAGCCTCTCCTCTGATTGGCTGATTATTTTCTTAGTGACCAACAGCCAGATCAACCACAGGTAACAGATTATGGCATACTGTACCTTGTAAAACTCACAGGTAAATGAAAATGGTGATGGCCATCGCTGAGGAAAATGTGAAGTGCAGAGTGCTGAAATGAGCCGGATAGATTAAGAGACTAAGATGCTCTCAACTTTAGCCTCTTGACTCTAACTTAACTTACACTGGGCTGCTGTGCAATTATAGAACAGCTCCCTAACTGAAAACAATTTAATTTCTTTCCTCATGAAAATTAATCTCCCGAGGTGTTTATTTTTAATATGGCGAATGGCAAAAGCATATTCAAGAGGAATAATTATTCCATATGCTTTTAAGCAAAAGAAGAAGAATTTACTGGAGAGAAGGAAATTAGAACTGGAAGACTATCCAGGCAAGACATAATGAACACCCACCTGATAACTTAGTAAGTGAACTTGAGACTTCATTAGAGGCAGTATTAACTCACAAGCTGATCACTTATTTATTTACTGGCTAAACAAAAACTGCATGAATTTGCTAATGAGCCTAATAAATAATCGGCAAGATGGCTTTGTGCTCATCCCTCTGGTCAGACTGCTTTGTCTGTAGGTCTGTAAGAGATTCAAATGACACCACTCGTATAAAGAGAAAAATACAAAGGGACCAGTGTTGGCCAAATGACATGACAACCTTCAAAAACCTCCTGGCTCAAGTGGCCACGGCAAAAGGAGAGACACAACACGGTAAACAATCAATAATTCATATTAGACCAAATTATATGTTTACAACACAGAGTGTGGTAATCAGTCGATGGCATGTGGAGTGTAGGAGTAAAGGATGTGGATGCCACAGGTGTTCCAGATCACACTAATCTGTTTCCTGCAGAGAGGTACAGATGAACCCAAGGGGAGCCCAGGGGTCATCAAAGGGTTAATAACTGAAAAGTTCTAAGTGTCGTCAGGTACTTCTGCTCTACTTTTTCTATGCTTGCAAAATAGAGTAGGTACAGGTCGCACACATTAACAAAACGTAATCAAGAAAAGAACATGTGGCAAACAACCATTCACACCTACACGCAATTTATAGTCACCAATCAACCTAACTTGCATGTCTTTGGACTGTGGGAGGAAGCTGGAGTACCCAGAGACTCACGCAGGCACAGAGAGAACATACAAACTCCACACAGAAAAGCCCCGGGCTCGAACCCGGAACCTTCTTGCTGTGAGGCGACAGCTAGATGGCTTCACAACAGAAATTTTGTGCTAAACCTGTATTATATCTTTTATCTTTCTTTTGACTCTGGCAAACTTCCGAGTTCTTTGATGGAAGTAAGTATATCTTTGATATTAAAAAAAACATAAACCACTGTAAGAATGTCTATCATACCAGCCTGTTTCTCTGCTAAATGTGGACCCTGAACTAAATCTTAATTAAAACTGTAGCTCTGAGATTGGAAATAGTGCTGCCCTGTTGACCATAGAGGTTTTGTTAAGGGGAAAAACTTTGCCCACAATATTAGGAGATTTATTCATAAATTCAGCAAAGCTTTTTTGCTTCAGGATCTTTTGTTGTAGCCATATTTATCTGCAGTATTTCTTATATTTATGTTTTATTAAACAGTGTAATTTAGGATCAGGGATTGGACAGAGTTATTTTCAGTGGCTGTTGAACCCCTTTCAGCCGCTGTCAGATCAGACTCCAGTATCAGAGGCATAAGGGTAGAGACAAGGGTAGAGGTCTCTGTCTTTGTGGACAGATACCAGAGAATTTTTTGTCAAAATAATGCAAAACTAGGGGGTGCCATCATAAAGTTTTTGCTTACTGTGATTGCTCCTCCTGTTCATGGGGATGGCTACAAAAGCAACAGTCCAAAATCACGTTTATGTGAAGTCCACCCAGCAGGGGGAAACTGGAACAATGTCTAGGGAAACACAAAGAGGAGAACTTAAACTTTGGAGAATATCTACTTATTTTGCATCGTCCCTCATCACTTAAAATTCTATATCCCGAATGATCAGAGGGAATGTTCCCAGCAAGCGAAAACTAAGTCAGAGTTCATATGGGCACCTGACTTTTCAAAACAGAATCAGAATCATCTTTATTGCCAAGTAAGTTTCAACATTTTTCTGTTGTCATTTTTTTGCTATATACTATAAATATCAACAGGACAACAATCCTAAACATACAGACAAAATGAGCTTTTCAGGATGAAGAGGTGGAATATCATTAACTGGTTGAATCAAAGAGAAGATCTCAACCCAACTGAGCATACATTTCACATGCTGTAGAGCTGGAGGTGGGTGCAGTGAAGGCATTACCAGGGAAGATACAAAGTCATCGACTGCAAAGGATTTCCCACATCTTAAATATGATAACTTTGTTTGAATTCATGTTTATCTGTAGCACTACTTGGGGCTATGTGTTAAAATGTGTCAAAAAGACTATATCTCCCACACAGCTCTTTCTATAGTGATGTAACCAAATTAAAATAAAGCTTAGACTAAGCACTATATGTAGTTCCCCATACTTTATTTCAAAGTGAATGTGCTGAATGCCTAACTCTCCAAATACCAATGGACTGTACATGTACACACACACACACACACACACACACACTTTGATATGTTATTATGCAATGTAGCCTTAACATCATTAACTCTATAATCCCACAGTTCCCTGCATGTGGCTGAATTTTTCGTCATCACTGCAGTAGCTGCAGCCTATATTATTGTGGGAAATATATTTCTTTTAACTAGCTATTCCCATGGGCATAAGCTTCTCTCATGTAGACACACACACACACACATGCACACACACACACACACCCTGTGGCGTAGCCCATTCTGGGTCATGGCACGTCATTAAGCCTTCTTCCCCTTTTCCCTCTAATGGATGATTGATTAACTAATTAGTTTTAAGATTAATGTCTCTATGCTTATGTTTAACCTAACAGCCCCCATCTGAGGATCCCATGCATATTAAAGCCATAGTACACTGGTGGAAAATTAAATATTAAAGATATGGACAATAATCTTGTTAGCCAAGTACAATGTATGGAAATAAATCCATGTTAATGTGTGCCCAGATTTAATTTCTACTCTCTAATGGACCTTTCTCCATTTATTTAACCATTTACTCAAAATTCCATTGTGGCTGCATAAGACTCATTACAGGATCACATGCATGTTTATTTCACTTAAAGAGCTAGCTTTTCCTTACATTTTTGGGCACTGTACCATTGGTCACCACTTAAGTGATGAGAAAAACTGGAGTCATATGTGTCTGGCAGATCATTAGCATCTTTCAGACATGCGCCCCTTTGCGTTGTTTGCGCTGATGGCAGTTTAATATGTTGGTCTCACTTCTGAATAAGCCTCCTGGCCAGCCTTACATTACAGTAACCACAAAGCACAAATGTGAATTGAATGCAGTCAAATTAAAGTACAATCTGCAGTAGTACAAGGTTAAACATGCAGAGTCTTGTACCACATTTTGTAAGCACCAGTTTTCAGTTGTTGAGGAGCTTTTTCTCAAATCAAATCCATATTAGTCCACATTAAAAAAATTCAAACTGTAAGGCGCTCCTCTCTGAGGGGCATGGAAGAGTTGTGGAGGAACCATCATGAAATTAGATGCATACTGACTTTTTGGGGTTATAGCACTGTCTACGCAAAACTGGACAGTTCCTATAGAAATCAATATATTTATGACATTTATGACGCCTACAGCTGATTTACTGCCACCTCAGATTACTCACATGCAGATTTTGCTCTCTTGGACAGAGATCCAGTCTCAATGAGGATAAAGAGAATGTAAAAATACCATGTGTGAATGCAACAGCAAGATCGGCTCATTTATTATCTAAATAATATATCGGGATACAGATAGCATTTTAATACCAAATGTAGATAACATAATAATGCCTCATGTTGAGTTACCTCTCTGGCCCTGCTTTTTTCATCTTTGTTCTTTTCTAAGGCACTGCAGCCTTCACTTAAATGTCTGTTCCTTCTCCCCTCTATTCAATGTTTTCATTTGACCATTTGACAAATGTATCTTCAGTTGCCCTCACAGTTGTGAAATCCCCGGTGATGCTCTTGACGCTCTCTTGTGTGGCTGTCACCATTTGATGGGCAGAGATGTCCATCCTGTCTGTCTGGAGGTACTTGGACAGTGGGGTGGTTTGGTCAAATACTCTGGAGTATCAGTGTTGTCAAAACTGTTTTTTTTTTAAAGCCTTACGCTTTGGCATGTATAGTTGGCTTTTCTTTTGCCTGCTGTTCTATGCTGTCAATATAAAACTGCATCAATGAAGAGACCATGCTCCAGCTTACCAAAATATTTGAACACTTTTTTGAGAGCATTGTGCCTGGCCCAACACTGTGTCTCTCCAATTGGATAGATGCATCTGCGATGTTTGTCTTATATTTGTTTCTCCCACAGATTCACCCTCCGGGATTAAGTGCATGAGCATGGCACCACTCATGCACATGACTGGGAGACTGGGAGTTCATTATTGCTGAACAACTTTTATTCTGAAAATTGGACACCCCATTGGTTGTATTCTCTATATACATGGCCCTGTCTAGTTTTAGGCGCTTTAAGACTTCTGAGGGCAATTTCACAAAGTACTTCCTAGCAGATGCATGGTACTCTAGTACAGCAACAAGTCTGTCATGCTCAACCTCAGTATTTTAAGATTACTGAACAATAAGAGGTTATGTCCTGTGTTGCGCCCAGAACAGAGAACATTCCAGCTTTCTGGACATCGCTTGAGAAACACTCCTTCAAGTTTCCATGGTCTGTGGTATCGTCATCCAGCATATATGCTGCTTCATTCTCCACCTGCCTGTAGCTCAGCCCCCTCTTCCCAAGCACTTTAAGTACATCCACAACAAGCTCCAAAACCTGGAATATGAGGAGAACAATAAGATCAAAATAGGAAAGTAGCAGTAATGGCACAACCAAAAGTTAGACACCACTGGTGTTAAATCTGATGGAGTACAATATCATGCATCATCAACACCACACTGATGACACTTTTATGATGAGAGGAGGGCAAAAAGAGGACTATGGAGACAACTTAACTGTAGGTGAAAACTGTCCTGTCACAAAACCAAGATGCACAATGGAACCAGGGACAGACCCAACTCCATGTCAGTTCTATGAAGAGGCCCGGTCATCACCCCACTGTGTCATTTGAGGACATGGAGTCCTCCAGTGTGTAGGATTCAGTGATAGTCCTGTCAAATAGCAGTTTGCCTTTACCCTACTGGTACTGCAGGCGATTTACAGTTGATTACAGTTGAGTTCAGTCTTTATCTACAAAATAATATTGTGTAGCTGGTGTTTGAGTTTATAGTCACAATTCTAATTATGATTTTGCTTATTCTTTCCTATTAAGATTATTGCATTCATACAAAAAAATATGTTTACACACAATAATTTGTACAGGTTGCTTCATATTCAGCTGTTTAAATGACGTCCTGTAAATAAGTTTTCATGTTAACATGTGACAGGAGCTTTTATAGTGAGAAACAGGAAGCTGAGTTGGGTGTCATGGGTGTCTGTTACTACTCTGGCTTCCTATAGTTCAGAGAAATGCAGATTATGTGACTCTAAAATGCCCTTAGATGTGAATATGTGAGTTACTCATTGTTTGTCTGTATATGACAGCCCTGTCAGCATTTGTCGGCTGTCTCAGCTGATGCTTAACTGTGAGTAATGACAAGTCTGAAATCTTCTCTCTACCTTGGATGGTGTCCTTGATCATTGATTACCTCTGCCTCACTCTCAGTTTGTCTGAAAATGAAAATCAAGCTTGTCCACAGTTCAGAGACACCCTGGATAATTAATTGGAGAAAACACTTGTAATGGTCTTGGGGATTTTTGACAGCATATGGTTCATCAAATTTGGCAAAATTGAACAGCATCTGAGCAAAGTCACCTATCGTCACCCTCTTAAAATAATTGCCTAAGTCATTTTTTTATTTTTTTCCTAAATCATCTCCTCATGATGCTGGCCACCTCTGGTAAAATTGCCTACATCCTCAGTTAAACAGATCGTGCCATTCTATCCCTTTAGTATAATTGCCTATGTCAAGAGTGTGACTTTAGCTTTAATTTGCCTAAGTTATTTAATTCTCTCATGTTCCATGTTTGACTGACCTTCTGGTTTGTATGTCAATAGGCATCTGTTGTTATAACTGTTTTGATTAAAATTGTTAGTAAATATCATATATTCAACAAGTGGTTCAGTTTTTTGTGTTTCCTGAAAAATCTGAAAAAATGACTTAGGCAATTATTTTAAGAGGGTGACGCTATGTTTTCAATTTAAACCTCTGCTCTCGTTTTCTCCCTTTTCATTCTGTCTCTTCCTGTCAGTGGCTCCAAGCCTGGTTCCTTCTTTGTTGCATTCCACTGCTATGACTGAGTGGTTATCTTTTTGTAACAACAATACCAGTGAAACACTGAGTTGACTTTGGTGTACTTTGATGTAGTGTATATATACCACACCAAAGTACACATATAGTGACTAGACTACAAGAATAAATACCTAATACACAATATGCATTATGATTGATTGAAATTATTATTAATTGAAACCACAAAATGCAATATCCAAAGCTGCAATTTTATGATAAAGGTAAAATGAGTCACAACACACTATTAGAAATATTATAAATGCAGCATTGTGTTGTTTCAGAGATCACTGGCTGACAAATCATATTTTCCAGACGTAAGGGAGCATACTTGTTTGGTGCATACTCCAGCAAAAGTCACCTCACTGTCATTTTTATATTTTTTCATAGAAAATGAAACACAAAAATTGTGACTTATATTGAAATCACGATGTCTGTCAGAATAATCACAATATGATTTTTTTGCATATTGTTCAGTTCTTGTATACATTACTGTAATCTGCACAGATACACACATAAGTCAATAGAATTCATAAGTTTTGCTTGTGGTTTGTGGGTCCTTGTATCTTTCCGTCTGGTGTCAAGGCAGCCAAAACATTAAATATGATTGTGGGTGGAATTTTGTCAATAATGGTGGCCTTGCAGCCGAAGGCTTTGGCCTGCATGTATATCACAATAAAAGATGTAATGCAAAATGTAAAAAAAAATACATATATATATTATACATTATGTATGCTTGCAGTAGATAAAAATGCTGGATAAAGATGGTTACGAAATCAACAATAATTCATATGTTTGGTTATAATTTTCCTTGCAAGGATCCAGGGAAGAAACGTAACACAGATTTGACACAGTGAAGGTGTCTGGTTTCTTCAGAATGTGAAACTGAGATTCTAGTTGCTCAGGGACTGCAGGAAACATACATTTCCATTCAACAGGGATCCCTTCAGTGCACGTGAAGACCATATCAAGGTCACTGCTGTGGGTAAAGTGGCCCCTTAGCTCTCTTCAACCACTGTGCATCTTGTGCATCAATAATAGGCAAAGCTTTTCCTAGTCAATTCAGGTCTCTGCACCAAGGTGACACATACAGCTGTAAATATAAGTGCTGCCTAAGAGCGAGGTAATACTCTCTTCAGAGCTGTACTGTAATGTTTTAGGTTTCACCTTGAACAATTTGTACCAACTGAAGCATATCTGATGCTCCTCTTAATGCCAATGTGCTATTCACTCAGAGAAGTCGAGCACTCATAATTGAAGATGGGCAGAGGATTATCTATTCAAGATTACTGTTGTAAGAAGTGTTTAAAATACTTCTGACAATGGTCAGGAGGAACTGAAACATTAGTATAATCAATAAATTGTGATGCTGAACAAGAGCTGTATGTCATTTCTCAACTGAATTGACACATTGCAATGCATCTTCATCTGAGACAGTTGGATGTTTTTATTCATTGAATTATTTATTTTATATTATAAAATTATTATATTTATATTTTTATTTTAATCATAAAGTGTTGGTTTTTTTTCTGGTCTTTTTTTCTGAGTTTACTTTGCATTTCACCATTTGTCATTGTGGTAAATTATTTTGTTTCCACAGGAACAGAGCTAGCTAAGCTTTCTTTTGTGGGTGTAATTTGTGCATGTGACGTGACACGACTTCACTGCTGCATCTGTCACAAAAATTGCGGTTGTGCACAGTGCTTATTTTAGACAGGAGGATTACCTTCCTACGAATATAACAGAATTCAGAATGCAGTGCAGTTTCTGAAGTACACACAGCTGCTTCAGTATCACCGTCAGCAGCAGCTTCTCTTGTGTCAAATTTGTTTCCCCTTCAGATAGTGTTTCTCTCCCTTTAAAATTGTGTCTCCTGTGTCCAGGACTGCCAATGGTCAAACTGGGCCCCAAGCACCTTGTTTAAATTGGGACCCTGGTCAAATTGTCATTTGATGAGGTAACTTCAATTTGCTAACGTTAGAACCCTGAAGTCTAGTTACATAGCTTGCTGACTTGTTTGCACAAGCAATACATTTGTAATTTATTTTCAAATTGAGTGGAACAATTGCACCTACAGCCAATGCTGGAGTGCTTGTAGAGCCAGGACGTGAGGCCCTCTCTCCACTGCCTCCTCAGCTATCTGTGTTGTGTCACAGTAGAACACCTCAGACCCTTGCATGGTGCATCAGGTAGCAAATGCATATGTTTAGTCATGTGCATAATGGAGGGCAAAATATAGACAACTTCATGTCTTTATATATATATAAAGACATGAAGTTGTCTATATATATATATATATATATATACACACACACACATATACAGTATATATATATATATATATACACTCTGACCATGTCATGGTCTACCTGATTTTATTTTTTTTGTACCCTTCTGTGCCTTTTTTATATTTTTCTCTTTTCTTTTTCTATTTTTGTCACTCTTGTTTCTTGCTGCTGTAACATGTAAATTTCCCACAAGTAGGATAAATAAAGTCTATCTTATCTTATTTCTGCATACAGGCAGAAATTAAAGCTCTCTAAACCTGTTATGAGGACATCAAAGAAGTGGACCAGTGGAGCTGTGGAGGATCTCCAGGCGTGCTTGGACTGCACAGACTGGGATGTATTCAGGACTGCCACCAACAGTCTGGATGAATATACAGAGGCTGTGACATCATACATCAGCTTCTGTGAGGACTGCTGTATACCAACACACACCAGGGTGAGTTACAACAATGACAAACCCTGGTTCACAGCCAAACTCAGACAGCTAAGGCTGGAGAAGGAGGAGGCATTTACAGTGGGGACAGAGACAGGTTGAGGGAGTCAAAGTACAGGTTCAGCAAGGCGGTGAAAAGCAGCAGAAGAGTAGAACTCAGCAGTAGAACTCGTTCGGGCTGTTGACCAGGCGTGAGTCGTTCGTGGAGTGGGGGACTTTAGGCTTGCAGTTAGTGATCTGCCTGAGCCCTCTCCAGACAGAAGCAGAGTCACCTGCTGCAAACTGGTGTTGTAATTTCTCAGGCGTTTGGCTTCTTTCACTGCCTTGCTGTATACAGGAGGGAGATTGATCAGCTGGTCATGTGGTGCAGTGAAAACAACCTGGAGCTCAATGCTGCGAAGACAGTGGAGATAGTTGTCGACTTCAGGAAGAACACAGCTTCACCCTCCCCCATCATCCTGTGTGACTCCCCAGTCAGAACTGTGGAGTCCTTCTGCTTCATCACCCAGGACCTCAAGTGGGAGCTAAACATCAGCTCCCTCACCAAGAAGGCCCAGCAGAGAATAGAATAGAATAGGCTTTAGAATAGAAAAGGCTTTTATTGACAATAAAATATAGTCTTTTATAGACAAACAGTGCACTATAGAAGAAAGGTATATACAATTCAATTTCAATTCAATTCAATTTATTTATATAGCGCCATATCACAACAACAGTCATCTCAAGGCACTTTTCATATAGAGCAGGTCTAGACCATACTCTTTAAAATAGGTATTTACAGAGAGAGACCCAACAAATCCCACCATGAGCAAGCACTAGGCGACAGTGGCAAGGAAAAACTTCCTTTTAAGAGGCAGAAACCTCGAGCAGAACCGGACTCAGAGTGGGCGGCCATCTGCCTCAACCGGTTGGGTTAAGAAGGAGAGAGAGAGGGGGAGAGGGGGGGAGAGGGGGGAGAGAATAGCGAAAGAAGAACATAGCATAACACAGGTTCCATATCAGATGTAAGGTGAGGTAATACAGTAATACAGCAGTAGTAATGATAGTAGTGATAATTAAAGTATTAGCTGCTAACACAGCAATACAACTAATAGCAGTGTAAGTAATTTGTAATTCTAGCAGCAGGTGTTGAGTGGAGTTGTAGGAGCAGCAGGAGACTTGTCATCACAGATCAGACTCTACAGCTCCAGAGGCAGAAATACCTGCAGAAAGAGACAGAAGAGGAGAGAGAGACGGAAGAGCACAATACTACGGGAAAGGGAAGATATTGAGTTAGTAACATGAATTTATGGGATATGAATCCATACTGATGGAGAGAGAGGGAGAGAGAGGGGGAGAGAGAAAGAGAGAGAGAGAGAGAGGAGCTCAGTGCATCATAGGAGATCTCCCGGCAGTCTAGGCCTATAGCAGCATAACTAAGGGATGGTTCAAGCCTGAGCCAACCCTAACTATAAGCTTTATCAAAGAGGAAAGTTTTAAGCCTACTCTTAAAGGTACAGAGGGTGTCTGCCTCCCGGACCGAAACTGGGAGAAGGTTCCACAGTAGAGGAGCCTGATAACTGAAGGCTCTGCCTCCCATTCTACTCTTTGAAACTCTGGGAACCACCAGTAAACCAGCATTCTGGGAGCGCAGAGTCCTGGTGGGATTGTAGGGGACTATGAGATCTTTAAGGTAAGATGGAGCCTGACCATTAAGGGCTTTGTATGTGAGGAGGAGGATTTTGAATTCTACTCTGGATTTGACTGGGAGCCAATGTAGAGAGGCTAACACAGGAGAAATATGGTCTCTTTTCCTAGTTCCTGTCAGTAATCGTGCTGCAGCATTTTGAATCAGCTGCAGAGACTTTAGAGACTTGTTGGGACAGCCTGATAATAATGAATTACAGTAGTCCAGCCTAGAAGTAACAAATGCATGGACTAGTTTTTCTGCATCTTTTTGGGACAGAAAATGTCTAATTTTGGAGATGTTACGTAGATGAAAAAAGGCAGTCCTAGAAGTTTGTTTTATGTGTGAGTTAAAGGACATATCCTGATCAAAGATGACCCCCAGATTCTTTACAGTGGAGCTGGGAGCCAGGGCAATGCCGTCTAGTGGAACTACATCATTAGAAAGTTTGTTTCTGATGTGTTCAGGACCAATTATAATGATTTCAGTTTTAGTAGTAAGAAGTTGCTTGTCATCCAGATTTTAATGTCCCTAAGACAAGCTTGGAGTTTGGCTAGATGATTGGTTTCATCAGGTTCCATTGACAGATAAAGCTGTGTATCATCTGCATAACAATGGAAATTTATGGAGTGTTTTCTGATAATATTGCCCAAGGGAAGCATATACAGAGTGAAGAGGATTGGTCCAAGCACTGACCCTTGTGGAACTCCATGTCTAACTTTTGTGTGTATGGAGGAGTAGTTGTTAACATGTACAAACTGAAGCCTATCAGATAGATAGGACTTAAACCAGTTTAGTGCAGTTCCTTTAATACCAATAGTCTCCAGTCTCTGTAAAAGGATATGATGGTCAATTGTATCAAAAGCAGCACTGAGATCAAACAAGACAAGTACAGAAACAAGTCCGTTGTCTGATGCGATCAGGAGGTCGTTTGTAACTTTTACAAGTGCTGTCTCTGTGCTGTGATACAACCTAAATCCTGACTGAAAATCCTCAAATAAACTATTATCCTGTAGAAAGTCGCACAACTGTTTTGCAACTGCTTTCTCCAGGATCTTAGAAAGAAAGGGGAGGTTAGATATTGGTCTGTAATTGGTTAATACATCTGGATCTAGAGTGGGCTTTTTTAGAAGAGGTTTGATTACAGCCATTTTATACGACTGCGGCACATAACCTGTTAACAAGGACAGATTTAACATATCTAATACAGGACTGCAAATTAAGGGCAGAGCTTCCTTAAGCAGCCTAGTTGGGATGGGGTCTAAGAGACAGGTTGAAGGTTTAGATGCTGAGATAATTGATGTGAGCTGGGCTAGGTCGATGGGAGAAAAGGAGTCAAGGTTAGGTTTTGCAGCTGACTCTATGGATCCTGTGTTATGACATAAATCAGTACTGATTGAAGGCAGGATGTGATTAATTTTATCTCTAATGGTAGAGATTTTATCATTGAAGAAGTTCATAAAATCATCACTGCTAAGGGTTATAGGGATGCGTGGATCTATAGAGCTGTGACTCTCTGTCAGCCTGGCTACAGTGCTGAAGAGAAACCTGGGGTTGTTCTTATTATCCTCTATTAATGACGAGTAATAGGCGCCTCTTGCATTACAGAGGGCCTTTTTATATCTTTTGACACTATCCTGCCAGGCTAAGTGGGATTCTTCCAGTTTGGTGGAACGCCACACTAAGAATACAATACAATAAGAATACAAACTAGAAAATGCATTTCCTGTGGAAAATGCGTGAATGCTGAGAGCTGAATGGATCGTTGAAGCAATGCTTAAAATGGCTGAAATTATTGTTGAAATGCAGAAGAAGAAGTTGAAAGGCTGAACTTGTTGAAATGCAGAAGAAAAACTTAAAATTTGAAAGGCAAAAGGAATTGCTGAAGCAATGCTTAAAATGGCTGAAATTAGCAGAGAGAAAGGGTAGATGCAGAAGCTAAAAGTTAAAACCAACAGCTGAAGCATTAATTTGAATTGCAAAATTGCAGATAAAGTTGAACATTTTAAAAAGCATAAAGAATTGGAGAAAGTTGAAGGAGCATATATGTAAAAAGGTTAATAGTTTAAACCTTGTGATAGTTGAATGGTTTCTGTAGCAGAAAGTATGCAGGAGTAGTTACAACCCAAACAGGGGTGGAAGCAGAAAGGAAAAACAGCTAAATGCAGAATCAAAAGTTGGAAGTCAAAATTTAAAAGAGGTGGAAACAGTTGAAAGGTCAAATTAGCTGCTGAGGGTTTGACTCAGTTAAAATGGAGAGAAAGAGGTATGAAGTCTTAAGCACTGCTTAAAGATAAAAATGGCTGAAATTATTGTTGAAATGCAAAAATTTGAAAGGCAAAAGTAATTGTTGAAGTTTAAAATGGCTGGAATTAGCAGAGAGAAAGGGTAGATGAAGAAGCTGAAAGTTAATACCAATAGCTGAAGCATCCATTAGTTACAACCCAAACAGAGCTGGAAGCAGAAAGGAAAAACAGCTGAATGCAGAATCAAAAGTTTGAAGTTAAATTGTAAAAGAGGTAGAAACAGTTGAAAAGTAAAATCAGCTGCTGAAGGTTTGACTCAAACAGTTAAAATGGAGAGAAAGAGGTATGAAGTCTTAAACACTGCTTAAAGATAATTCACCCATCAGTGATCTCTGTGTAAGAGGAATCCACCAGAATGGCCCATGTGTTAACATATAGATGGTAGTTGTGTGTGTGTGTGTGTGTGTGTCTGTTTGTGAGTGTAGACAATACATGTTGTGTTTAAGTGTCGTCCTCTTTCTCTGTGTATTTCAGTATCTGGCCTGATGTTTTACTTTGAAAATCTCTCTCTTTGTGTGTTTTCTATCACCAACTGAAATTAACCTCCAAGTTACTCCTGATTAAAACTGCTCTAAAACCTGTTTGAAGTGAAAACTGTTGAACTGTGTGTGAATCCACGTCTTCTATGTGCTGTGGAGACAGTTTGTAGCAGGATTTTGACAGAAAAGTAAGTCAAGAGTTTGATAAACAGCACAGACATCAGAGATCAGCTGATCACAATCACCTGTTTGTGTCCAGCTGCACTCACAGGTTGCCATAGCAATATCAAGGTCTCAGCCTCTACAGAGTCAGATTTTGCTCTGCGCACCTCTTGAACTCCTCCTAATAATTCAAAAACCATAACTCCTATCGATAAAATCAGGTGACTGCCAGCGCCGGGAGACTTTACTGAACACAGACGTGTTTTAAGCAGTGTTTAAGACTTCATACCTCTTTCTCTCCATTTTAACTGAGTCAAACCCTCAGCAGGTCATTGTACCTTTCAACTGTTTCTACCTCTTTTACATTTTGACTTCCAACTTTTGATTCTGTATTTACCTGTTTTTTCTTTCTGCTTCCACCCCTGTCTGGGTTGTAACTACTCCTGCATGCTTTCTGCTACAGAAACCATTCAACTATCACAAGGTTTAAACTCTTAACCTTTGTGCTTATTCAACTTTCTTCAACTCTTCATGCTTTTTAAAATGTTCAACTTTGTCTGCAATTTTGCTATTCAAATGAATGCTTCAGCTATTGGTTTTAACTTTCAGCTTCTGCATCTACCCTTTCTCTCTGCTAATTTCCACCATTTTAATCATTGCTTCAGCAATTACTTTTGACTTTCACCCTTTAAGGTTTTCTTCTGCATTTCAACAATAATTTCAGCCTTTCAACTTTTTCTCTTTCTGTCCATTTTAACTGTTTGAGTGAAACCCTCACAGCTGATGTGACCTTTCAACGGTTTCTACCTCTGTTACATTTTGACCTCCAACTTTTGATTCTGCATTTAGCTGTTTTTCCTTTCTGCTTCCACCCCTGTTTGGGTTGTAACTACTCCTGCATACTTTCTGCTACAGAAACCATTCAACTATCAAAAGGTTTAAACTCTTAACCTTTGTGCTAATTCAATTTTCTTCAACTCTTTATGCTTTTTAAAATGTTCAACTTTGTCTGCAATTTTGCTATTCAAATGAATGCTTCAGCTATAGGTTTTAAGTTTAAGCTTCTGCATCTGACCTTTCTCTCTGCTAATTTCAGCCATTTTAAACTTCAGCAATTACTTTTGACTTTCAAATTTTAAGTTTTACTTCTGCATTTTAACAATAATTTCAGCCATTTTAAGCATTGCTTCAGCGATCCATTCAGCTCTCAGCATTCACACGCATTTTCCACAGGAAATGCATTTTCTAGTTATAAACAATGTCTTGGATAATAAACAATGTCAAAATAAAGAGACAGATGTGCTCACGTTGACATTTTTATCAGGTCTCGATAATTGCTATAAATAACAGTTTCAATAAAGAATAACTGATGCGTTTTATAATAATTGTTTTATAAATAATTGTTTATATGCAGTGTCTTCAACAAATAAAACTACCTTCATTTAACCTTTACACTTAAATCACTTCTGTGTGGTCATGTAATTAATGTAAATAAATTGTGAGTATGTGGATGAAATACTCAAATAATTTATTTATGTAAACCCAGTAGTACTCCATAACACTGTGTTGTTTACATGTCATGTTGCCCTCCACCTCCCCTCCTCTCCTCCACTCTGATTTTTCTCTTCTCTTTTCTCATCTCCTCAGTCTGTCTTCTCCTCTCCTCTTAAAAAAAAACATTTTCTTCTCTCTGCAAAAATAAATGACAGGCAAAAGGGATTAACAGTTAAAAACTTCAAATAATGAACTTCATAAAATCTAGTAATAACAGTAGATAAATGGATATTCACCTTTTACCTGAGAAGGTTTTCATGTCATGTTGCCCTCCACCTCCCCTCCTCTCCTCTCCTCTCTTCTCCTCTGTCATCATCTCTCTGAACGAATAACAGAAGACAAACAGGTTGTAGTTTAAAACTTTAGAAATCAGGTAAACTCAGGTATCATTCATCATTACATTAAATCTGATAATAACATGAAATATTTACCTTTTATATGAGAGGGTTTACAAGTCATGTTGCCCTCCACCTCCCCTCCTCTCCTCCACTCTGTCATCATCTCTCTGAACGAATAACAGAAGACAAACAGGTTGTAGTTTAAAACTTTAGAAATCAGGTAAACTCAGGTATCATTCATCATTACATAAAATCTGATAATAACATTAAATATTTACCTTTTATATGAGAGGGTTTACATGTCATGTTGCCCTCCACCTCCTCTCCTCTCCTCCTTTCTCCTCTTTTGTCATCTCTCTAAAAGAAAAACAGAAGACAAGCAGATTGAGCTAAAAACTTTATAAATCAGATAAACAGAGATATAATTCATAACTGCATGAAATCTGATAATAACATGAAATACTTACCTTCTACTTCTGAAGGACTCCTTCTCCTCTTCTCCCTGTTGTACATCTTACCTTTTCCTTCCTCTTCTCTTCTCCTCCCTTCTCTTCCTAAATTATTTCTTCCGTATTGCAATAATTTCTTCTCTAACATAACTACACATGCTACCTACATGCTAACTTTCTACAGCTGACCTCTGTGATGAGGCCCTTGTCACTGCAGACTCCTGTCGGTCTAGGGTGGGCGTCGACAGACATGTGAACCTCCTCGACATGGTGTTGCCATCCTTTTCTTTCTCTGTCACAGAGGAGCTTCACTGGGAGGTCGAAACACGTTGGAGGTTCACGCTATCCCTCCCAGATCACACTCGCTCTGTGCAGACACCCTGCCTGAGTCATGGTGCAGCAACAAGAACACCATTCTCACGCTGCATGGCCCCTCAATCAATTTAATTCAAACAAATTCAAAGCAAATCACAGAAGTTCAATACAAAATCATTCACAAAAAAATTAAGGAAATTAAAATGTATGATGATAACGACGTAACCACTCTGGCTTACCTGGAGACTTACCTTCAGCCTCAATGGTCCTTTTGCACCCCATGGAGTCATATGGCTCCCTCCTCTCCATGATGGACCGGACATCCTTCACCCACTGCGGTTCAGGCTGGTTCCCAAACAACCCAGGTGGACTGGTTGGCTCAGGTGGTCCAGGGGGGCGCACCTCCAAACGCTGACTGGGTGGCTCAGGTGGTCCAAGAGCACACTCCAAACATGACTGGGTGGCTCAGGTGGTCAGGGGCACCTCGGAAGGCTCAGGGTGACTTGGGTTTGTCGGAGACAAGCACCTAGACAAAGCGCCAAAAATCAAAAGCACAGAGAATGAAATACAGCTGATGGTGGCTCAGGTTGGTCCCGAGGCGAGGAGTAGAAGGAGGAGGAGAAGGAGGAGGTGGCAGGCAGTGGTGCCGGCGGTCAGTTCAGTGCCTCAACAGGCCCAGAAAAGAGCAGCCTGGTAAGGAGAGAGAAAGGAAGAAGCCAGGCAGGAGGGGAGAGAGTGAGAGGTAGAGCGCTGCAGGAGGCTGCTGCCGCTGGGACCTTGTGGAGGGCAACCTGAGGGATGATGGAGCGGCTGGGGACAGGAACAAGAAGCGCTGTCCAGGTGTCCTGCTGCATCTGAAGGTAGATACATACACAACCTTTAGAGCTCTGCTCCACATCACATGAACATACCATCAACTGTTACCACAGTAACTTTCACACATCACTGCCATAGAAGTACCACAATGCAATAAAACTATAAAAATAATTGGCATGCATTAAATTATACTTAACACAAAATACGTTATTACTTTCTTCAATAATCAGTTGATTGCTCGGTGTATATAATGTTAGGATGAAAAAACTAGCAAATATTCACATCTGAGAAGCTGGTACAAGTGAATTTCTTTGGCTCTTATGGCTAAAAAAATATTTAGACAATAAATTAATGATCAAAATTGGTGCCTACTAATTGACTAATAACCTTAGCTCTAGGCAACTGGTTGGTTTCTGGGTGGTTAGGGAAATTAAATTATATTAAATTAAAGTGCCATGTATGTATGTTCTTACCGTGATCTGGCCACGAGCTGTTGAGCGCGCTTCCAGAGGCTCAGGGGGCGGCTGAGGGTCCCTCCTTGGGATCTTCTGGGGAGGAGGTCCTGATGCCTCAACAGGCCAGAAAGAGCAGCCTGGTAAGGAGAGAGAAAAGGGAGAAGAGCCAGAGGAGGAGGCAGGAGGGGAGAGAGAGGTGAGAGGTGGAGTACTGTGGGAGGCTGCCGCCGGGACCTTGTGGAGGGCAACCTGAGGGATGATGGAGCGGCTGGGGACAGGAACAAGAAGCGCTGTCCAGGTGTCCTGCTCCATCTGAAGATGGAAACATACACAACAAAGGTACCGCAATGCAATAAAACTATAAAATAAAATGAACCATAAAAATAAATGACATGCATTAAGTCATACTAACGCAAAGTACATTATCATTTTTTTAAAATAATCCATTGATTGCTCAGTGTATATAATGTCAGAAATTGATAAAACAAAGAAACAATAAAAAAACTAGCAAATATTGATTTTTGAGAAGCTGGTATAAGTGATTTTTTGCGTTAAAAAATATTGAGATAATTAATCAATTATCAGAATTGCTGCCAATTAACTTTCTGGCAATCCACTTATCGATTAATCACTTATTAAATAAATGTAAATGGTTTATCAAGTTAACACATATAGTTCACAATCTGACATAAAACTGAATAATATTTGTGTGCCGTTCTGTGTAAAATACATCAAAAATATTTTAAAATTAAAAGCTATTGTCACTACATGTATTACTTATGGTGTGAGAGAGAAGATATACAAACGTTATTTTTAGTAAGCTACCTCTCAGCATGCTAACAGTTCAAGGTGATTGAAGGAGACTTTAAAACAAACAGAAATTAGCTTTTGCTTTCTTTGGGCAAACTTAAGTCAAGACAGTCAAAGTCAGCCCCATTTGGCTAATTTACACTGGTAGTTAAAAAATATTTCAAATATTCGCAGTCAATGTTGGACTCAACAGCAAAACACATTGAAAACAACATGGTTTTATAATTTGAAAAACAAAAAATCTCACTTTTTCCAGGTAAAAATCCTCGTTGGTGACAGTAGCTGTCAGGTAGATGCTTGGGTGCGATGAGAAGTCCTTGTTGAAGTCTCTTTCCTCAATGTAATTGTCTCTTTTTTCAAAGAAATCCAGTGCAAATAGAAAGCCAACAGTTTTCTGATCATCTGGAGTTTGTTTGTGTTTGAAAGATGATCAGTTCTGAACAATGCACCTTAAAAAACCCATGGCAACAATGGAACCTTCAGGTCTGTTCTAACAGCACATGCGTTCTGACAGAACATCTCACCCTGAGAGGTTTCATCCAATCAACATGGCGACGCCCGGAGAGAAAAACACAGTTCAAGCTCACATTTAACTATAAAGATATTATTAGTGTGAATGCTCAGCAGTTATTCAAATCTTTATTATTATTAGCTATATGGAGATGAATGGAGCAGTTGAGGGCTCCTCTTGGTGATCATAAACGGGATCAGAAAAAAGAGGATTTCAATTCTAACACTAGAAAATGCATTTCCTGCGGAAAATGCGTGTGAATGCTGAGCGCTGAATGGATCACTGAAGCAATGCTGGAAATGGCTGAAATCATTGTTGAAATGAAGAAGAAAAAGTTAAGTTGGAAGTCAAAAGCAGGTGATTTTATGAACCGTTTGCTGCTGGACTTGAACCAGCAACCTCTTGACTGATAGGCAACTGCTCTACCAGTTGCACCACTGAAGACCACAGGGTACTGTGTGGTACTAAGATTAATTGTAGTGGTAGTGAAATTTCAAAATTGCAAAAAACAGTATAAATAGCGCGGTTGCAAAAAGCGTAAAATATTCATAATGATCTCTATTATTATTATTGTGTAGATAAAGTGAATACCGAGCATTCAGTTTAAAAATTGGCCTGGTTTGGGTGTTTTATGAACAGAGAGAGTAAAATGGCTGAAATTATTGTTGAAATGCAGAAGAAAAGTTGAAAGTCAAAAGTCCTTGCTGAAGTTTAAAATGGCTGAAATTAGTAGAGAGAAAGGGTAGATGCAGAAGCTGAAAGTTAAAACCAACAGCTGAAGCATTCAGTTGAATAGCAAAATTGCAGACAAAGTTGAACATTTTAAAAAGCATAAAGAGTTTAAGAAAGTTGAATAAGCATAAATGTAAGGTTCAAAGCTTTTGATAGCTCAATGGTTTCTGTAGCAGAGAGTATGCAGGAGTAGTTACAACCCAAACAGGGGTGGAAGCATAAAAGAAAAACAGCTAAATGCAGAATCAAAAGTTGGAAGTGAAAATGTAAAACTGGAGATGGAAGCTTAAGTGCATTAGATAGAAAAGCAGAGCACAAACATGTTGTAGAATCAGCTTAAAGGCAAATAATACACAGCGAAAGCTGGACGATGAAATGGATGGAATGTCAACTTCCTAACATGTAAAATGGAAAGAATTAGGTATCATTAGTGTGTTTTAAAGGTAAAATCTGTGTAAAAGTAATTCACCAATCAAAATGACGGCTGTGTTAATGTATAGGTTCTATGTAGATGTGTGTGTGTGTGTGTGTGTGTCTCTGACTGTGTTTGTAAACAGCACAGAGATCAAAGCAGTAAACTCGGTTCCATTACACATAGGAGACCACTGACGTGACTGATTGTGTTCCAGTTAATAGTCAGACCCCATGTATTTCCATGGAAACGGGACAAACACTCACCAAAACCTTTTAATTTTGAGAGCAAATTGCTCCTCAACATGAACAGATTTTGAGTATACATTTTACTTCGTTGGTAATAGTTGTATAATCACAATATTATACTCGAGGGTGTACTTTAACGTCATTTGAGCACGACAGTGATGCGGTCAGGACCGAGGCACTTGCGCCGAGGTCCGCAAGCATCACTGCAAGCATCAGCTAACCCTCTCGGTTAATATTGCTTAATTATAAACTCAGAAACTGCCAGAAATGAGCATGAAATATAAACTGCTGTCATTCAAAAACTGTACAAGATATCAAAAAGCAAGTTTAATAGCTGAACTTATTGGGACTTGTTTAAAGTTTAAATGAAGTTAAAGTTCAAAGAGGCTGAAGTTTTCAAGGATTTGAACATTCCGTCCATTCATTTGAATGGGAAAAAAATTGTACAAAAAGTTGAATATTTTAAAAAGTATAAATAGTATAAAAAAGTTGAATGTAAGCAGGAATGTCCTGAATGAGCTGAACATTTTGGTGGTTGAATGGTTTTAATAGCACAAAGTATGTGGGAGTAGTTAGATGCCAAAAAACATACGGAAGAATAAGAATAAAGATTTGAAGAACAATAGTGTGAATGCTCAGCATTCATATATATGCAAATATACAAATAATACAAAAACTTACACTAAGAGACTGCTCCTGCTGAAGCTTCAACATTTTCCTCATCTCTCACAGCTCAGAGGCTTGAGGGGAACTACCACCTCCCTGATGACTGCCCTGGACTACACACTGAGCACCAAAGGCAGAAGGGACAGAATGACTATGGCCCCTAACACCTCCAGGTAAGCCCTCTTGTTCCCACCTGATTGCCTCACTCCTAACCTCCAGCAAGGTAGCCGCGGGCTGCCTGCGCATAAACATGGGGCGATCTGTAAACAAACACAGCAACGAAGCAACACCTAGCAGCGGACAGCGGGCAGCACACAGTAAGAGGTAGGCAGCGTACAAGGAGCCGTGAGCAGCATGCAGCAACAGCAACAACACCCAAGCGAGCCTCTGCCACCAGGTGGAAGAGGAAGTGGAGGATGTCAGGAAGTGATGGGATCCAGCCTCCGGCAGACAAGAGAATGAAAGAGTGCCCTCTCTACCTGCCTTTATACAGTCCTCTGCCACAGTGATTGGCTGGGAAAGGCAAACCAGCTGAACACCAGCAAGGATGATGACTACATCCTGCTACATGTGCATGGATGAATTATTGTTTAAATGTATAAACTGAAGCCAATCTGATAAGACTAAACCAGTTTAGTGAGATTCTTTTAATGCCAATTAACTGCTCCAGGATGTGGTGGACAATAGTATCAAATGGAACACAGAGATCTAACAAGACAAGTGCAGAGAGTACAAGTCCATTTGTAACTTTTACTAGTGGTGTCTCTGAAACCTGACTGAAAATCCACAAATAAACTATTGCTCTGTAGAAAGTCACACAACTGCTTGGGGGCTGCTTTCTCAAGGATCTTAGAGAGAAAGGAAAAGTTAGATATGGGTCCATGGTTGGCTAATATGCCTTGATCAAGATTTAAGAGGAGGTTTAATTACAGCTACTATTAGGACTGTGGTACATAGCCTGTTAATATAGACAGACTGTGTCATGACCTGTCCCCAGAGTGACTTTCAGTCTTTGTTTTATTTTGGCATTCCTTCCCTTTTTCTCTCCTGTGTTTTTGTTACATCCTGTTTTATTTTGTAGTTTGTTTGTATGTTCCCTGGTGTGTCTTTACCTCTGTCTTTGTCTCTTTCCTGCCTCTTTTCAGTCTCTCTTGTGTCCCATCAGTAATTCTCCCGTCTACATGTAGTCTTGCCTCTTCCCTGTTAGTTGCCTGAGTATTGTGCTTTATGGAGTTGTTTGCTCTGTATCGTGATATTTGTCCTTACAACATTTGTGAAGGCTTTTAATGACACGAAGACCTGGAAAAAATGTTTGCAACCACAGTGGGATTGATTCATAATTTGAAATGCTATGCCAGGTGAGGTTACCTTCTTTGTTAGCTAAGTTACAAATGTACAAGCCCCTTTTTGGTTACTGAAGTTGTGGGTCCTGTGTTTGTGTGCATGTAATTCCTTTGAAGATGTTTTATATTACGTTTGTTTGCTCAATTCCACCATTTTGCTCCTCGCCTACTTGTTAGTGTGGGTTTCCTTGGTGATTCACATCCATGCGTTTGGGGGGGTAAGAGCTTCTAAGGGAGCACTGAAGGGAAGGCTGTGTTTGTTTTGCTGCCTGTCTTTCTCCAGGATGGCTTACTCTGCCTTTAACAGAGGATGCTGCTCTTTGACCTCTGAGAGGCCTGCCTGAAGCAGAGGCCTGCACTGGACTGAACCTTGGCAGCAACGCAAGAGCCTGTCTAAGGATTTAAAAGTAATTGATGTACACCAGCAGGTACAGTACAACTAATGACAAAATTCCCCACACTGGCTAAAACTAAGTGTCTAGAACTTAAGGCTTTGAACACTGATGCTGTGTTCACCAATATAAATCAGGACCAGATTTTAGATGGAAGAGTTGTATTTTTGAATGGTCAGTTTCATCTTTGTTCTGATTGGACCTAGGTGAAAACCCCATCAATCTGTTTTGACCTTTGATTTCATTGCCTTGGATTTGATTCCCTTTAATTTAATCAGCATTAACTGAATTATTCCAAACTGCATAGCCAATGATAAAGTCAACTCTTTTCTACTCAGTTGGGAGTGAAAAGTTATGTTGTCTTCTAAAACTGAAGTAGCACAAAATTCTCTTCTGTCCCCATTACTTCCACTAGACCACACAGCAAAAATCAATCCACATCAATAAATAAACAACAGAAATGTAAAAAGTAGTAGAAAAGTAGAAAACCCTGTTAGTTTCTTCCAGGGCTTTTCCCTCAGTGCATTGCTTTCAACTGCCCTTAAAACCATCAAACCATCAAGAAGTCCCAAATGATATTTGAAGGAAAACTTAGTTGCATTTCATCAATGATAATGTTAAATATTCTTTATATACTTAGTTGCGTGCTTATGGATAATCATCATTCATATCCACTTTGAATGATCTTCATATAGTTTTTTGTATACACATAATAAGTTCTATGTTGTTTTGGATTATTATGGGGGTTCAGTCTGACACAATGGATTTGAATCTGTAATATTGTGTGCAGTGTCCAGTCTAGTATAAAATCTCTAGGGGCATGTCGAATCTCAGAACCTCAGGTCTGAGCCAGGATTAAAGACCTGAGCCACATCTTGTTTCTCTGTTCTGTTTTGTAGAATCAAAGACACATACTCAAAAAGGTCACTGGAGATGAGCAAAATCTGATGCAAAGTAGTTTATTGAGTTGTCACACAGATGGTAATGCTCAGTAAACCAAGCTTCCCGGGGTGAGGGATGAGTCCACACAGACTAAAGAAAAGCCCCAGAGAGCCTGATTTTATAGTAAACGCACCTTTTCCAAAAAAACAAACAAAACATAACTACAATGATGTCTATGTGTGTCAAATCTTAGCACTCATAAGCACACCTGGCTCCATGTTGAATAAGGCTAACATGCTCTCACACTCCTTTCCAGTGCATCCTCAGGATTTTCAAGGCCAACTCATTACCTGATATAAGCATTTCTAAGGCCTACTCATCAGTATTCTTTTAAAAAAAAGAAAAGAAAAGAAAAAGGTCAGCTGTGGTTGTGTAACAAGGTAACTTCAGGTCAGGCCTGTAGAGGGAAGGTAACTTTAGGTCAAGCCCGTAGAGAGAAGGTAAAAACGAGGATCACAGTGTTCAGTTTCCAGTGTTTTAACTTTTGATATATATATTATATTAATACAAACATAGAAAATAAGTTTTAAAAAAATGCACATGTGCTCTGTTAATGTTTATTTTCAGTATATGTCTTAATCACTGTAACAACCTAAATATTTAATTGGGATGGTATAATACACAATATGAGATGATTTTTAAGACACTACAGGCATCCCTACATTCTTTTGACTATTCATTGTGAGTAGTTATTGTACAACAGTTATTGTTATTGAATATATTGTACAATATATAATCCTTATCAACATCAACCTGCAAGTGTTTTTTGGGGTTTCTCCCTATCCTTGCTATAAGTCATACTGGTACCAGCAGACATATTACTTTTCTGCTTTAAACTAGTGGCTGTCCTGGTTGATACAGCAGTAAAATGTTGGTTACTACTGTGTTTGTTGTAGCTGTGATATGATGATGTGATGACACAAAAGGACTTCGCTGGAACTGGTATTTAGTATCTCCTCCTGAACAGTGCCAAAATTGAGAGTAATGACCCAAACGTGTGTGGAGAACAGAAGCCTGTACTATGAAGCGAGGTTACTGGCTTATCAGGGTAACTTCACTTCCACTTGGTGGTTAACTCGGTGTTACCGGTGTTACTTCTACCTAAGCTCCGCCCCACAAGTAGAAGAACCAGACGATATTGGCACAACGACTGAGAGAGGCTGACTCCGTAGAACGGGGGTTGTCTAAAGACCGTCAGTCCCCCCACCCCACCAAAAAAAAAAAAGTGTGTAGTGGATGGTAGAGGTATGTGGACCAATAAATAATGGTGTTTTTTATGCTCCACATTTTACATTTTCACTTTCAGTTATTTTAATTTGTACATTCTTTTCTCACAGTCAAGCAGCAGAATTTTGCATCATTAGTATTGCATATTTGAATAATCCTTTAAATGGGGGTGCGGGGCATTATTGTCCTGAAAGACAATATAATGCGACCAAACACAGACCAAAACATGCAGTATTAATGATGGGAAATATGAATGTGTACCACTTTATGGAATGCTTATATTTCATCCAGGTTCAGTTTCCACTGAGGCTGAAATACTGTTAACATGAAGTTCATACTGAACATAACAGCATTATATTCATACATATACAGCCTGAGTGTTCCAGGCAGAACATCATTAACAGAGAGTAATAGCTCATTCTCAGACATGTGACCCACGTGTTGTCTGTAATCCAAGTATCTGAGAAATCATCACATATTTTCCATGTCCTTGCAACTCATATTACAGATGAAGAACCCAGAGAACATGTGACAAGTCTCCCTGGCTTTGTTGTCAGCTGCGGTTTTACATTGTGTCGTTAGAGTCTCTTTAAATTCCTCGCAAACCAACAGAATCAACATGCGCTCTTCATCTGAGAGATACGGTGCACGCCCGTTTTATGCACACGCACTAACTCTGATTAAGTTAACACCGACTCAGGTTACTGACATCTTAACCACCGTCGTAGTACTGTTTAACACAGATCGAGGCAGTCAGGGTTTGTCAACCCCGACTTTCCTTGATAACCCCGAGTTAAATCAGAGGAGGTTAAACTACAGTACAGAAGTACAGGCCTCAGGAGAAAAAAAAACAACACCAAAAAAACAGACCTTAAAGAAATGGCTACAGGTTTAGGTCTAGGGACTCAGGGGTGAAGACCCAAAATGCAGACACTCACAAGACTCTAACAGTTATTACTGTTAACAATGATTTAACAATAATTTATTCTGAAAAAATAAAAAGCAACAAAAGACGTACCATTTGGTAGGAAGGCAAAAGTCCAACAAACACAAAACTCCAAAGAAGGGAGGCAAACAGACCCTGGGGAACCACAACCACAGAATGCAGAACGCAGGACAGAAACTCAATACACTGACAACTAAACAGGGGAGAGACAAGACTATATATACACTGGGGAATGATTAACCAATTGAACACAGATGTGACAGGGAACAGGTGGGAAACAGAACAAAGACAAGAAGTAAAAACACCACAGACAAAACAGGACAAGGGACTACAAAATAAAACTGGGAGTACAAACCAAGGAACACGAGGGTAAGAAATACCAAAACAAAACCAAGAATGAAATGATAATTACTAAAATGCTAGGAACACAAGAAATCTTCCAAAACCAAACTAACCACAGGAGGCAGGCGGGTCATGATGTACACAATATTTTACATAAAGATACACACGCACACACACCCCACACGTGTAACAGCACAAAGCAGTAAGTGCCTGCTCCTCCACAGTCAATGCATAAGTTGTTTTAGTGTGTTAAATCTTGTATACAGTTCATCACTTGTGTATTCCTCAAGTTGTTTTGGGCATGCAATGTTCAGCCTTTGGCTATAATTTCTATTTTGCTGTTGTAGATGGTGAACAATGGATGTCACGTGTTTTGGAACGGTCCTTTGTTAGAACAACTGCTTTCAAGCCTGCACAATTAACTTCCCAGTTCACACCTGAGCACTGAGGCTAATGAGTTGGGAGAACAATTTGTTACGCTTGTTACCCTCCTGTTGAGGCAGAGCCTAAAGATCCCCTGGTCAGTGACAAACAACAGCAAGAGGACCCTCACTCCCTAGAACCCTAGAATCACCCCTTAAGAGGCAATGTCCAGAAAAACAGCCCAAGAGTCAAGATGACTGTGCAGATCTGTTAAGGAAAGAAACAAGGCAGAGAAAGAGGTCTCTCTAGCCGAGGAGCAGATTACACTGAACCTGCCTCAACAGAGGGAAACAAAATGTTACATTTGCCCTCTTGTGAAATGCTGTCAATTTCACTTTCACAGGAAGAAATGTGAAAATGTGAAATTCTTGTTTTTGCACCTACCCATTTTTCTGACAGCTTGGTATTTGTGTGTGTGTGTGTGTGTGTGTGTTCTACCTGAAAATACTGGTCTGGATTCTGGGTAGGGCTGTACTACCAAATCCCTATCTCAGTTTTGTTGGATCGGGATCATATATCAAACCTATCTGGAAGATTCCATGACAGTTCCATCTTCCTGTATCACAATACAAGATTGTGGATATTTGTATCAGTTTTTGTCTCGGTCTCAGAATCATTACACCGTCACACTGTAAAACCCGATGAGTTAGTTCAACTCAAACTGTTTGAGGAAACCGATTGCCTTGAATCATTTGAGTTTACTAACTCAAACCATTAGAGCACATATGATTTTTTAAATTAAGTAAAAGTAACTTAAGTGCTCATAATTTAAGCAACTTAGATAAGTTGAGAGTAATCAATTTCTGTAATTAGCTGATGTATATGAATTGAGTTTTGTTAACTTAAATGTATCGTCTTTACTCAAATGCTACCATTCTGGTTTTATTTACTTAGTTTTCTCACATTAAGATTCATCACTACATTCAACTTGTGACAACTTCAAACTTAGTTGTAGCCACTCAGTTCATTTGAGGAAACCGACTGCCTTAAACCTTTTAAGTTCCAGTAACACAATACAAATGACCAGATCTAAAAAAAAACGTAAACTATTTATTTAATTGCATGCTGAACACTCACATTTGACTACTTTTCAAAGTTATAAAGTTTCCATATTCACAACACTTATCTCCACTTATTACTATTTCACTTCAGTGAACATAAATATTAACTCTCCACAAATAATCAATAAAACATTTAGAGAAACTCTTGTTTCTTGTCACCTTTCACCTTATGATGTTTTCAGAAAAAATATCCCACTTGGACTTCTGATGTTCAGTTGACATAAAATTTTCATTACTATGACTATGTTTCAAACACATTGAAACAAAAAATAATAATCGACAACAATCCATCTATCTCGTCTATAAAACAGAAAATCCCTCTAATAAACTAATTTGCTGACATTTTATGAACATAGCTCAACTGTAAGTCCATTACTACCACCCAAATTGTTCCCCTCCATAGCAAGCAGTAGCAAAGTAGAATACAGGTCTTGTGCCCATACCATCAACACTACAGTGAAAATGTTAGCCAACAGTTCTCCATTCTCCTTACTCAATTAAGAAAATCTGGTTCAATTGGATTTGAAATTCTAAAATGAAGATGGTGAATAAAATGACATCATACAGGATAACTATAAAAATAAACCTGTTGCCACCTTTACTTCGGCTCATTTTCGAGGCCTGTAACTTAGGTTTGAGTTGCTTTCTCCCATCATCAAAATTTAAAAGGACAATCTGGATAAACTCAAAGAACCCACTTGGCTTCTCAGGGTAGTTTATATGGAGAGCATACATCAGTCCAAACAAAATCACCAGTGTATATGTAGATCTGTAAGACATTACAACCTGATCCTCAAGGGTGGCCGACACATGGTGTGTTTCAATGGGAATTCCTGCAGGCACCTCCTCTTCCTTGGCAACTGCCACCAGAGCCACTGCTCCCTCCTGTGTTGCCTCTAACTTACCCAGGAAAGTGAATATATATTCAATATAAATAATACAAAGAGCACAGCTGAAATGAGTAGTTAGGTATTGGTACATGTTGATATTGTTTACTTTGCCTCAGGATGCTCACGAGGTCGCCATTGAGCAGTCCTGTAATGATTCGCTGCTTTAGAATTCTTTATTATTGGTAAGAAGGCTTATTCATGACTTCTCTTGGCAACCAGATCAGCAAATTACTATGGATACAAGCGTGCCGACAATGTCAAATACCTTGCAAGTTTTAAAGATATCTGATGAATCCTCCTTTGGCACAGTGGTCTGGGCTGCTGTTCTTGCTGCACTGATGTTGTTCTTGTCCTAATGCACAAATATAGGGTATATATAGAAAGATGTCATGCCTAAATGTTCACCCAAGTCAGTGATGTAATGCATCAAGATAATACTCTGTTCTCATATGCCATCAGAAGTTATTCCATCTTCTGACCAAAATTTCCAGTCTTCTCAGAGCCTTAGCAGCTGTGCTGTATATTGTCAAGTGCAGCAAAGAAGGAAAGGAAGATTTTGATTGCGATCCTGTGGAATTCATAGTAGAGCTGCAGGAAAACAAAAACACAGGTTACAAAGATTACCCAAAATAATCCTTGTTCACAAATGCAAGCCAAGCAAACTAAGCTATTTATCAAGAGTAAATATAGCACAATGATACCTCTGGTAATATGTAGGTCCCTTTATGTGCTCCTTTCAAATTTTACCCTACTCAGCTTCATGAAACAGTGCAGGCCATCTCTTTATTTCCGCAATGGAGGAGTTTGATCCTCATACAATTTCTTCACACCTGAGGCAAAAAGGTGTGCTGGCGTATAAGCAGGACTAGATCATGTCTCTCTCGATCAGCGTCCCCTGAACTGCTCTCACCAACTCAAGCATTTGTCTCCAGTGTGTCCTGGGAAGAAAGTAGATTTCTCTGGGTCTTTTGATGCTCGTAACTAACGGTAGCCAGCATCTACTTATTTAGCTAAAACAGTCAGCGAACACACATTCATCAATATCCACTTGGTCAATTGAGCAACCAAGTCAAATCAGCGGGCCTTAATGAATAACACTAGTTACATTAGCTAACAGAATGAACAAAGTCTCTTAGGTTCTCATTCCTTCTCATCTGAGTACAAATCAGCCAACGCCAACATTAGCGTAGCTTATCTTTTGAAAAACTAGGAACACCAACTTTGACTGGACGCACGAATTAAACGGGATCGTCAAAGTACAGATAAAGCAAATTCCTGAGTAGCAACAGATTCCGACGTGCTTGCAAAGCAATATCTGAACAGTGTGAAAAGTGTACAAAATGAGTTATGAAAAACACAGAACAACGTTATTTCGTAGAAGACGATAAGATTGCCGTTATTGGGTTCTAAGTCGGTGAACAAATTATATCAGCCGCAAATAGGCTGCGGGAGCGGTGTAGTTCGGAATGTCCGTTACTTGCTGTTGATCCAATTGCCTGCCTCCCTCCGCGTCGCATGCAGTCAAGGAATGAGGAGTGAGTGAGTGAGCAGGTCGCTGTGTCCGCAATACCAGCGCTGCAGACTGGGCCACTCTCTAACCCGGGATTTTTCTTGTTTTAGCGCCTGGTTTACAATTACACTGGAAATGGTCGGTAAAATCACCATAGTGTCTAGGCTGACTATCACCTTCAAACCAGAGCAAACTCTAAGATATCAATTTAGTATAATGAAAAAAACAAGGAAAAGGTAACAATTCCCACAGCTCTGTGAGGCTTAATTAAATACCTGACCAAAACAATGTGTGTGTCTCTGTGTGTGTATGTATGTATATATATATATTACAACCCAAAATATAAGAACAAATTTTGCGATATAAGTTGAGGTCAACTCAAAGAATGAATGAATGTCACAAATTGAATTATATTACGATACTTTAAGATGCACCAAAAATGTAACTACACTCAAACCAACTGAGCTACAGCATCAAAAATTCAGTTTGTGAGCAGTCAAATTGTGGAAATGAGAGACCAAAAATTTTGGAGAGGATTAAGTTATATTAACTTTACTCTTTTTATTAATACAGTGCTATTAGGTTTTACAGTGCACTATTAACTGATGCCATGTTTCCAATTCATTTGTCTGTGCTCTTCCTAATTTGTCACCAGTCCAGCATTATGTGTCATTAGACTGGCAATACTTATTTATTAATGCAAGTAGTATTTGCTGTTGAGCCAATCTGGAACTCCGGCACCTTTAAAAGCTGTTGTATTTATTAATTGCATTGTATTCTATAAAATGATCACATTTTGAATGTAAAATCGGCCTGTGTGTTGAAACTTTAGATCAACGATTAAAGGTCACAGATGTTCTATGTACATTTCTGAGGAATATTTATGTAATATACATTTGCACTACTGCAACTATCTTTGTCTATTCTAGACTGTTTATATTGTACAGCTCCCCATTTACTCTTTTTAAATATTTATTTCTTTTCAAATATAGACATTTAGTCACATACTTGTCACAGAGTTTGAGAGTAACTAATTTCAATTCTCTGTTGTCTTGTACATGCTGCAGAACTGACAATAAAAAAAAAGTTGGATTTTGACTTTGACTTTATGGAAGTTCCGCCAAGCTTCAGAAATGTAACATTCTTATCTTTCTGCATCAGGGTCATTAGTTTGCAGAGAGCCAACTTGCAGCCCAAACGGTGAGATAACACAGAGACCAAATCTGGTTCTAGAAACTGAGGATTGGAAGAATTTGAAAATTCAATTCTGTCTACAAATATTCAATATTGTGTCCCTAAATGCACTAATGAGTGCCCAGTTGTCCCAGTCTGGCAGTCTGAATGTCTGTCTGTCTATTCATTTGTTATTGCTTATTTATTAATTACAGAGGTGTGTCTGTACGCATGTGCGTGAAGAATAATTCAAAATATACTGAGACTACAATTAATTCTACAAAAGTGAAATTAAACTATTTGCCCAAGTTCATATGTTTTTATCCAGCAAAGTACAGACAAAACCTATCACGAAACTCTGGCACTGGGTTAACAACGGTGCCTAAGACAATCTAATTCATGATTTAAACAGTTATCATAATTTACTGGTATTCAAACACAGAATACTGAGAAAACACAAATAGATAATAGGAAGAATACTAATTACTTAAAGGTGTAATGGCTCATGCACACAAAATATTAATGCAGTTTATCGCACTACAACATGGGATGAAAATAGAATGTTGATACTATCTATTATCATATGTGAGATGAGGTAATTAGATAGGGCTAAAGAAAAGAAAATAAAGAGGTGGAGAGAAAACAGAGATTCTAGCAGAAACAAATAGCTTTTTCACATATGATCTTTCTTTTTATAACAGGATAATAGAGAGCCTGAGAACCTCTTCAAGATCATCAAAGCATGGTGTTAAAAAACAAAGTGTTGCTTTTACATTTTGATCAAAATATGGGCAGGACAGGCTTGACTTACTGGATGCGCCTTAATGGAGATATGGCCTCAGGACTGAGTCAATGAACATGATAGTGATGGAAGAAATGACAGCACAGGATGGCTTGGTGGATCAGGACTTTTCGAATCGGCAATGAAAGTGAAGGAAAGCTCGAGTGAGAACAGATGTGGCGTGACAGTAGATAAGTCTGCACAACTCAGCCTGTGCAGAATGCAAAGGCAGAGAGTTTACTGATAAAGAAAGAGTCTATAAACTTGAAATAACTCACGTGGGTGCTGATTTTAGTGGCTGCCCCTCAACTGTATAAACTTAAACTCCCCGCTGTCATCTATCCACCTTGGGCGAACACCATCACCCCAGATGAACAGAAGGACAAACTTTGGTTAGATGTATCTAGAGATAGTGTCAGAGATGACAACCTGATGAAATAATTCTTTAAGGGGAAATTCAGTGAATCTGACAAACATCCATGGGGAAACCCAACCCTTGGGGTGGGTTGAGAGTTTCCAGAATTGATCATGTTACACTCCCTGGCCAGCAGACAAGATGTATACAATCATTTACCCATATAGTATGCTAACAACTTTGTGGGACTTAACCTGAATACAAGAGCAAAGTCTAATCAATCAACGTGGAGCAGGAGAGACTTGTCCTCTGTAGCACCAAAGACATTGCCTGTGCAGCAGCCATTAGTGCCTTGTTGCATCTTCATACTAGTGGCCGTGGTATCAGACATCTAAGACAAGATATGGCACAAGTGATAAGATAAGATAAGATGATCCTTTATTAGTCCCAAAGTGGGGAAATTGCAACAGGATTAAAATATTAAAAAGGTGCAATTATATCAACAGGATATAAAACAAGGCAAATATAATACTTAATTATAAACAAAGAACAATATATACGGACTATATTCATAGAAACAGATTGTTTAATACTGATATTGTACACTTTAAAATAATATAAACAATATTATGTAGAATGAGGAGATAAGCAGCTGATTTTAAGCTCAAGATTCACTGGGAGCAGAGCCGACTGTAGATTCCGACAGTAGCATGAAGACCCCATACCTTCTCCCTTCACACACCTTGGGTGAAGCAGCCTAGGAAGG
Source organism: Lates japonicus (assembly GCA_033238685.1). Lineage (NCBI taxonomy): Eukaryota > Metazoa > Chordata > Actinopteri > Centropomidae > Lates > Lates japonicus. The sequence goes on along the minus strand of BRZM01000055.1, from coordinate 2,661,593 downwards.
AGCTGCTCAGTGCCGTGACTGCCCGCATGAGGAACCTGTTCGACTATCAGGGATGATAGCTCACCATCCTGCTCTTCCCATCACTCTGCCGGTCAGGACATCCTGTGACAGAGCCAGCCCTCTGACTGCTCCCTGTCTCCCACTGTCCACTGTTGAGATGTTGCCGCCCCAGCACACCACCCATGAAGATGGCTGATGCTATAACAGTCTCATTGTGTCCTCAGGAGTGCCATCTGCACCCAAAGGATCCAGGCTCAGCAGTGAGTCTGCCCAACCCTATAGCAGCCCATGCTGTCTGTCTCAGTCCTGTCTGTTATGTTCAGTTTAAAATGAACCCGAGGTACTTGGCAAGATGTCACCATCTCAGTGTCCCCATCCCTGGATGTTCACTGTTCACACCTCCAAAAGCGATTTGGCTCAGAGTTAAGAATGTATGATACCGATTTCAAGGCAGAGAAAGTGACAAAACCAGATAAAAACCCAAAAATGAGTTGAGTAACAAGACGGTGCACCTCCATCCAATATGCCAAGTGAGTCATTGAACGTTGGATGGAGAGGAAAATAAAGAATCACAGGGTTGTTTTGGCAGCCCAAGATCCAACCCTGACTGAATACCTATGGGGAGCCTGGGATGTTAAGACATCAAAGTTACCAAAGAGGGAATGTTTAAGGCATGGGTGTTCATCCTGAGAACCCAACAAGTGGAGAACTCCTTCCATTTACAGGGGGAGAGGTCAAAAGTTAAGATGGGCGGATAACACCCTGATGAGGCTTTTAAACCAACTTACTGTAAACCATGGAAGAGACATACAAGTGGCACAGTGGTGCAGTGGTTAGCACCGGCGCCTCACAGCAAGAAGTTTCCAGAACCCCAGTTCACCTGGGACTTATCTGTGTCATGTTCTCCGGTGACTCTAAATTACTTGTAGGTGTGAATGTGAGTGTAAATGGTTGTCTTAAGTGCTAAGACTGAAGGCAACTGGACTTCTTTTTTTCTTTTTTAGTTGCCTTCAATCTTAGCACTTAAGACTACCATGAGCTACCATGGTCATTTCACTCAGCCAGGAAGTTTCCTAATAATAACTGCCAAACACTCTCTGGGCCATGTGACAGTTAGGAAAACAAGTGCGCTAAACGTGTCCCATACATTTTTTCACAGGGTCATCCTGTAGGATACATAAATGCACTAGATAATACTCATTACAACAGTGTATCTTATATGATCAAATAATCAGGTGATGTGACTGTGTGCGGACCTCCTGCCCCATACAGACTCCAACAGTTTTCATATAAACCTCATAATGTCTGAGAATGAAGTCCAGACATCGTCCGAGTTCCCTCTCACATGCAGCACAACGTTGAAGATTGCCTGAAGAGATGTACCACCTACCAGTTACTGTGTTTGGTTTGAATGGATTGTGAATATTGTGATGGGCTGTGTGGTTTCATTGATTGAGCAGTTTAGTTGTCAAAATGATTGTCAGTTGATTGGGACATTCAGAAACCACATGCAGCTCCTGTAATGTTCAGAAAGGTTCAGGTTGCAGTGCATGTATGAAAGTAGGTATAGTCCGGCTGTAACAGTTGTGATGATTTTGTTCCAGTTGTTTCATGATGAAGTAGAGTAAAATCAGTGTGATAACTTTACAAGTATTCTATTAAAAATCTACAAAGTAAATACAGATACTATACAGAACCAGCATTTTACATACACACCATTGGTGGCATGTTTTTGCAATTTTTCTCTCCCATGTTATTCACAATGAGCTGAATGCGACACCTCCTGGTTGAGCAGGCAGGAATCAAATTTTTGTTTTAGAGTAAGCGTAATATACTGCAGGCTATGACAACTGAATCAAGTCAAAAGTTGCTAGATCCACAAATGTATCCTGACAATGAATGTGTGTGTGGTGTGTGTGTTTTTTTTTTTTTTTTGCTGGCAGTGTGTAAGTTGTGCTCATTTGTGTTTAATGCCAGAGATTTTACCAGCAGGGTCAAATCTTCACAGTGGTCAAATTCGATGAGACAACAACAAATGGTGTATGTGTTTATTAGAGTATAGTTTTCCAAATATATTATTTTTCTGTTGCAACAAAATAATATGAAAGTACAAGGCCTGATCTAGTTTAAAAAACATCAGAATAAAATTTCTACTTGTTAATATATGTATTGGCTTGAAGGAGTTTGAGCAAAATGTTCCATTTGTTAAGAACCATCTGTAGTGTGCACAATCATGTCTTGAAAATGCCAGACATTATTTTTGTGGCATTTTGTATGGCAAAACATTATGGCAGCCGCCGTCACAACATTAGCTCATTACTGCGTGCTCCTGTCGTCACACCTGATTACATACAGAAAGAAATGCCTGAGTCCATGTGTAGGTAATCTGTGATGTGGTAGTAATCTGACCCTGAATTACCTACAGGAGAGAGGTGGAGGAAGGAGGAGTGTTACGGTACACATTGGTGAGAGGTGGATGGTTGTGAGGAAGGAAGATGAAGATAATTTCACACCCCATCCATTTAAAGAGACGGAAACGATGCAGACTGCCGGGAAGGGGAGGTACAGGGAGGAGGAAAAGGAGCAAGGGTGGAGTCCTCTCTTGAACAGAAAAGAGGGAATACAGATGAAGGAAGGAGATGGGGACAAGGAGGAAGATAAAGGATAGGAAGGTGAGAGGCAAAAGAGGAAGAGAGAGAGACATTTTACATTCCCAGATTACTTTTGTACAGAGCACTGTTAATATTGTCTTAGAGTATTAATTATATGAATTCAGTAACACTTATATTAGGCTACACTTTATTCACCATTAACTAGAAGCATGCATATTGGCTTTTTATTAGTCATTATTAAGTTACATCAGATTAATCCTCATTTGTGCGATCATATTCTACAGCTACTTCAGTCCATTAGACAGTATGCACAGTAAGGTAGTAGTAGCAGTAATTCCTCCTTTTAACACTTCACAAATAGTGGTCTATCTACACAACAGAACACAAAACTAAGGGTGTTAGTACCAAATAAGTCTAAATTGTCTCTGTAACTCCTCATCTCGTCTCTATTCTAAAGTGAGGTCTGATCACGCTAATGCTCTAGTTAGTTAGAAACGTTTTCTTGTGTTACTAATATCTTATACTACGAATTTTATAGTTGCGTATAGTTGTTTTTCTTAATCAACTTTGGTACCTATGTGTGTGTTCTGTTTAAATAGTTTGTGTATGATGGTCAATATGGAGAGCATGTTTGTTTTGTTTCCAAACCATTAGGTCAGCACTGCTTTTATTTGTTTGTTTGTTTGTTTGTTTTTGGTTACATGACCATTTCTAACCTTACAGAAGTAAGTCGTTTAACTTGACCATGGTCTTTCCTGTCTAACCAAGTGATTTTGTGCTTAAGCCAAAACCTCAAATCATGGTCTTGTTATATCATAAAAACAGATGTATTTTGCAACAGTGATTTAGAACCCTTTGGATGGCATAGACAAATGACAGCCTGGTTGTCAGGTGGTATACATCAAAACACCTATGTATGGTCTCCACAGGCAGAGAGACAAATATTTGCCATTTAACTGAGGGACGTCTTGGCTATTTTGAGGGGACAGTGTGTCCTGGTAGAAAGTGACATATTGTTTAACAATGTGTTATATGTGTTGAACACAGGAACAAACTACTCAGACAAGTGACATACCACTCAGACACACACTTTACAAGCCGTCAGCACCAGATGCATTTTTATTCATTTTTCAGCGTTCTTGATGAACAGATACACTTAACACGCTCATATTGAAAGTAGTACTGATGCTTATCCAGTAATTGATGGATAACTAAAGCCCTGCTGATGTACCACACTCCATAGCTAGTTTAGCAAAAGGTACTTTGAAACATAAAGGAAACCCTTCGCCACTGGTACTGAATGTTGGCATTGTACTGACATTGTGCATGCAGCAAATTAAATATGAACATTACACCTGGGATTACTATTAGGAAAGGTGTCAACACACACAATGAGTGTTTTTGTGGCTGTGTGTGTGTGAAGGGGTTAAGGGGGCATATGGGGATGGGTGGGGTGGGTGGTGGCAAGAGGGCATAAATTGTAGTTTGGAGAGAAATTGTGAGCAACTCATAATCATGATGTGCTAGCACATTCAGCATGCATCACAGAGTTTTATCCTTTGAGTTTTAATTAATTTAATGCAAGAAAATTGGATTCAGTCAGAGGGAAAGAAAAGATAAGACATCGCTTGCACATCTCTCTCTTACCCATGTTTTCTTTGCCCTCATCTCCTGCCTTCCTGCTCCTCCCATAGTGTCTGTAACAGCAGAGGATCTCATATAAAACTCATTACAAAAGATATTTGTACTGCAGCTTGTTCTAATTCATCTCACATGGATGTGTTTTGAGTGAGGAAGAGTGAGACAGCTGAGCTCTGTTTCTGTGCACTGACTGCAAGCAGAATGTATAGTATGATATCTAATTTACTTTTTTTCATCTCAAACAGATTTGCAGATTTGCTATCATAGAGAAGTGATTGTTCAGCTGCGAGCTTGCTGTTCCAAGAAGAGTTCTGTTGCACTGGCACTTCCTGAGGAATTTTTAATTCATTTGAAATTCAGGTTCTGATTACCCTGCAATCCGACTGTGGTTTACATTGACCAAGAGATTATTCTCCTGGAGATACTTAACCGTAATAGCCACTAAAGTAATTAATGATGGCTCAGAAAAGTAAGTTATATCACTGATTTGGACCAGGGTTTTTATAGTAATCACGCCTGCATTATTTCAGTTTCATTACTTTATAAGTACAGGTAAAAGAAACGAAAGCCGACCTAACGCAACAGGACACCTCCCAGCATGTGTGTTTGGCCATTCCCCACAACCGTTTTAGTTCTTCCCAGTAAAATGCTATCACACATTCAAACTAGGGATCTCATTAAGATGAATTTTCAGTCTGTACTTCTGAATCAGATGTAATCCAGCCAGAACAAAAAGCTGTAAAGTAGTGACAGAGACCATTAGATTAATGCCTGGTCCTTGTCCACATTGTCGTCATTAGTGGACACAACACAACCTCACTCTCCAGGTCCAGTCTAGCATGTACTTGACATCATCAAACCCAGCAGTTTACCAACCTATAACACAAGGTAACTAAAAGGAGAGATGGATTTTCTTCCTGTCTGATTTCTCCACATGCATAAGTCACTTGTTTGCATTACCTCTGGAATGGCATTTCAGTTTGTACAGCTATATGTGGTAATAACCCCAGATGGCCATCAATACATTCTCAGTGGGAGTAAGCTATGGATAATTACACTGAATGATATTCATGCATTAAAGCAAAGATTGCAATACATCAAATATTACACAGGCCTTCTAACTGATGGAGTCATAAGATGAAGGGATCTGCTCTTTCTTTGACATGTTGTTGTAAACTCCTGGTGAGCAGATCCTGGAGGTGATGTTCAAAAAGATGGAAGATGAAACAAAGATTAAAACATCAGTAAAGAGAACAAATACTGACAAAGTGTTTTTTTCCCCAGATGTTAGTTGCTTATACCTGCACTAATAGTAATCCTTTATTTATAGAGTATGTAATAATGGCTATATTACAGGGGCTGTTTCTTGGCTCTCTCATTTCCACTAATCCAATCAACTCCAGTATACCCAGGTGGTTGCTTCAGTGAAAAAGGTCTGATCAACCCACTGTACACTACCTGCCCAGGAAAAGCACATCACCAACACAGGACTGATATGTCTAGCAGCTAAAACACTAGATATTTTTTCAGGAGCTGGTGAATACCAGAGCTAAAAGTAAATATTGGACTGATTAATGCAGCTTCAAATAAAATTGTGCTTCAGATGTGGAATTTCAGATATTTATTTCTGTGTAATATAAACATCAGAAAGCAGACTCTTGTGTAATACATCATGGTGAATATCAAATCACACATTTCTGTAAGTTCTCAGGAGGGTTTCAAAGGCCCTAAAAACATATTTTTTCCGCCCCGCTGCTTATTATGAGTGATGTGATTCTACATGAACACATTGGGCCAGATGAACAAAAAAGTGATATGCAATTGTGCACTTTGCCAATCTGCGTATATTCAGATTTTGATCTACTAAGACAACAGCTCGTTACACAGCCAACTCCTGAACTGTACCTGACCTCAGAGGTGGGATTTCTATATGATCGCTATGCTAAGAAAAGAAATAACATAGTGATGTTGATTACAAGAGACATTTCAGCTTCAGCTGATAAAAACGTACAACTTTTTGAGGGAAACTACTCCAAATATTACTCATGAAATTTTAAAATTATAATCTAAATATCAAATCATTAGAAAGCAATAAACATGTTTAAAAAAGGAGATAAAGTGTAAGATGCACAAAATATACACCAGGTACACACAGCAGTGCAACCAGAGGAAAGAGAGCAAAAGAGAGAGACATGGATGGAGCTGGTTTGGCAGAGTGGAAATGGTGTTGATATAGATGTCAATACTGAGCTTAATACAGCTAAACTTTCACTTAAATGTTACAACAAAACAAAGTTATGTAGTCACCTATGGTGATTTTATATCATTGATGGTTAAGTTCAAATTGAAGTTTGATGAACATAAACCACAAATCCCTGTCTTCCATTCTTTTGCGATGCAGTAATGACATGTTGCACTCATTAATAATGGCCTAATGGCTTAATTTATGTGTCCAAAAATCATGTCTTAATTGTATTTTTAATGAACATTTATTTCCACAGCTACAACCTTTATTTTAGCTCTTGCAAATCCCATTAGCTTTGTGTTTAGAGATGGAGACTTTTCCCCACAAAACTGAAAATCCAGCAGAATACATAATCATCCTCTGTTAACATGTCTTTTCCTGTTTATATGATCCTTCCTTAAATGCAGATGCGCTGAGGAGTGAGGCACATGCTGTAGACGCTTGAGCAAATGACACGCAAACTGTGACTCCAGCCTGCTGCAACATATCCTGTGTTTGGGGCAAAATGCATCACATCTATGCCTGAAAAACCAGTGCAAAGTACATCTGGTCCACTGTTTTCTGCCAAAGTCAGTATGGTTTTGGTTCTTTCTCACCAGAGATTTTTGTGTTTCTGTTTCTCTCTAATTTCTTCTCACTGGTTTGAAGTCGCAAATAAAGACATAGCAACAAGAGCTGTTAGATAGCTGTATAGATTTATTGCACTATTGCAATATTATTGCACTATGCACTATATACTGCAAGTATTAATTTGTCACTCTCTGTGACTGTACAGACACCAGAATTAGTACAAATCTGTAGCATCTCTGTTAGTGGGTGAACATTTTCCTCTCAGCTGCAGCTCTACTTTGTGATTTATCTTTTTCTATTTAAATTGTGAATGTGTGGAGCTTGTCAAGTATTGGCCATGAGCACTGTATCAGACCTTTCAAATGGATGATGTTAGCTAAGGTTGTATATTTCATGTTATAAACCAATGTCAGGAATACAACTGCCTTCCTGTGGAATCTGTTGTTGAGCAATTCCCTTGGGGTGAACCAGGCATTGTCTTTATTTTGGGGCAAGTAATGAAAAGAAAACATTCACACCTCAAGCTGCAATGAATTCTAATTTCATTTGACAGTCCATCAAGTCATGCTCAACCATTTCTGCTCCATAGCTGTTGATCGCCCTTGTGTTAATGGAGAGGTGAGCAGCTAATGGCTGGCTAATAAGTCATACATACACATTTCCTGTACTTGCATTCGTTATTTCACATGGTAGTGTGATATCACACCAACAATTATGTGAAACACACACACACACACACACACACTCAACCTTCAGAGTCTGGTGCTCAGCTGTCCTTATCACAGCTCTAGTCAGCAGCTGTGTCAGAGACATTCTACATGTGCACAGCCTCTCATTAGCCCTAGTTCAAAGTTTGCTGTGGTGCTGGTGGTTTATTGGTATTCTAGAATACTGTGAGCTTACTGACACACAGAGCTGATCTGAGGAAGTAAACTCATAAACGTATGCCTTGGGTAAAACGGTGGTGGTCATACTGTTTGTGGATACAATTTGATCAGTGGTTACTGGCATAGTGATATGACAGGATGAAATTACAGCTGGGATCAAAGAAGAAATGGGTATTTGCATTCACATGCCTTGCAGTTTGATACAAGGACAAGACAAGGACAAGGGGGTGGTGGTGGTGGTGGGGACATCTGGTTTTGTGCTGGTATGTCCCAAAGCTAGAAACCAGAGCAAAAACCAATTCTACTCTGTATATTTCTGTGTATTTCAGAATTCCAACTTAGTTATTCCCCACATTTACTGAAACACTACCTTACTAATGAAGATAAGGAGTGGAAGAAAGCAAAGTAAAGTAAAGGTCAAATAAGGAGCAGGAGACCGACAAAAGACCGAATGAAAACTCAGGCTGAGAAAGAGTGGGTAATGAGTGGGTCTTCAAGAAAGAAACAGAGATAAAGGAATGCTATAGTTTATATCAACACCTATAAGACAGTATGGAAAAGAGCTGAGTACACACAGGCAGTGAGGGAGGAAGTACAACTGAAATTGCATTTAGAGTAGTATAAGAGGCTGAGTAAGAGCTGGAATGAGTTAGATAGACAGTAATAAGTGGGTTCCAATCTGCACATGCACACACTGTTACAAATAACAGAGTTAAACTTGCAAAGAACATATGCATAACACTGATTTAAACTATCAAGTTATTATTAGTAGGTTACTTGGATGTAAAGGATAACAAAAAATGTTGCCAAGATTGAATTCCAAATGTGATGTTGGACTGAAACAAGCACAGCTGAAACTAATCCAAAATTTCCCATTATATCAACATTACATAATTATACTAAAAGGTAAACACTATAGCTGCGTGCTTCAGGGTCTCCTTGCTTGACTGACAGACACACCAATCAGACACAACATTAAAATGTTCTGCTGGGAAACCTTGGCTACTGACATTCATCTGGATGTCCTTTAGCATGTATCACCCACCCAAGCATTGTTGTAAACCATACCAGTGTCTGCGGGACCTGCCTAATATTGTGTAGCTACCAAAACATCCCTGACCCATCCCTGTCCTGTGGTGTCTGGCACTGGTACATTGGTAGTGGATCCTTTTGGTCCTGTGGGGCCTCCGTGGGTCTGGCTTCTTCCAACCCATCCCACAGATCCTGGATCAGATTGGGATCTGGGGAGTTTGGAGGCCAGGTCAAAATAACATCTAGATGGGGCGCCCCCATAGCCGAATGGTTGGGGCGCGTACCACATAGGCCTAAGTGCTCTGAGCAGCTGGTCCCTGGATTGACTCCCAGTCTGGCTGGACCTTTACTGCGTGTCATTCCCCCACTCTCTCCCTGTTTCCTCTGTCCTCTCAATAAAGGTGAAAAAGCCCAAAAAAAAAAAAAAAAACATCTAGATGAATGTCAGGACCCAAGGTTTCCCAGCACCACATTGTATTGTATTGAGGTGATCAATGTTATTCACTTCATCCATCAGTGGTTTTAATGTTGTGGCTGATCAGTGTACATCGTGCTATTGCAGTGAGCCAGAATGGCTGTCTCTGTGACGAGAAGCTCTAGCTTTCCCCTCTTTGTCCAAAGTTGGATTTTTCAGTTCTGGGATCATAATCAAAAGTGAAATCAAACCAAGGATATTTCAAGTCTTGACTTGGTGTTTACTTGTTGGTGTGTAGAGAAGTTAAAGGCAGAGTAAAGCATCCTGGAAAGAGAGTGATGATATTTGAACTCAGCAGCAAAACAAACACAAAACAAACACCCTTCAGTGCTCCTTCAGAATCTCCATCCTTCAAACTTGTGGGTGCGTCTGCATTTTCGTAGCTGAAGCAAAGATTGTTTAGATTGTTTTTATGGAACAGTGACCAAAGACAGACCTGTAGATTTGCAGCTTAGCTAACAAGAAAGGTTACCCTTACCTGGTATAGCATTTCAAATTATGCATCAATCCCACTGTGCACACAAACTTTTTTTGCCAGGTCTTCTTGTCTAGAAAAGCCTTTGTAAATGTGGTAAGGACAAATCTCACAATACAGAACGAACCAAGCACTTTGGTTGTGTGTTACACTAGCTAAAGTGAAGCTAACATGCAGAGCAGACGAGAGGTAGTGTAGTAGCTGCAGACTAGTAGTGACTAGTAGTCTAACTGACATGACACCAAGAACTTCTGCGTCTGTTTTGTGGCCTTTCAGCTCCCGGAGGCCTGGTCATTGCCTTTCTTTTTAAATCAATATTCCTCTGTCCGTTTCGTCTTGGGCTGTTTATCTGCTATTACTCTGTCTCTGCTCTATAGCATTAGCATGCACCAGAATTTCCCACCTCCCACCTCCTGTGTTTGAGCACATACATCATGATTGACTGCAACGGACCGAGCTGATCCACTTCATTTAGATCCCAATTCTAGAGCCAGGGCTGTGTAGAAACACCAGATTTTTTTCTGCACACACACAAGGTGCAACTAGCTGACTGTGAGGAGATACTGAATTTGACTACAAGTACATTAGATCATAATTGCTAACTCTTCCTTTAAAGCATGTGGAGGAGAGTCGGTAAACTTGCATTGTATACAGTACCTTGGGAAACACTCTACACAACTATGTAATGCAATGCACACCATGGTGAAAACTATCGATCTACAACCCTTAATCGCTGTGAGTTTCAGGCTTGCTCAGGCATCATGCCTAAAGGACGCTCAGTTTATTTGGCTCTACATATATATGTACATTTTTTCTGTCATAGAAAAAAAGCAGACTGAGGTCTGAGATGACAGTCACGTCTGTGATGTACTTCTGACAACAATTCTTCAGTCCAAGGTCCAGCATTAAAAACAGTCATTAGGAGTGATCTTTACAGGTGAGTGAAATTTAAAAGCAATAAAGCCACCTTATTGCAGATTCAAGTGTACAGTAGTGCTTAAAAATCAATCACTAAGATCTCTCAAGTCTCATAAATTAAAACAGTTATGCCCCAGGATTAGATCTATTTTTTTCAACCCCTGACATGAAAGCTAATCACCCCTGTGGTACAATCTTAAAACAAAAAACACTGTTTAGGAGTCAGAATTTGTTGCATGCACTTAACACACCAAAATCTCTGTCATGGGCAACACTTTCACAAATAATGAGCTGCTGGACAAGACTGATTCCCTCCTAAGATAATTTTATCATGAGTAAAAATGTTTCATAACAAACAAAAGTTCTTCCATGTATTAGCCCATTATTCTTTCTCCTCATTCTGTTTTCTTTTTAAAATCATATTTTTGTTCCTGCCTCATTCAGCTCTAGTTAAGGAGGCCCAGTCTAAATGAAATGGGCAGTATAACTTAATGAAAATAGGCCAATGACATAACCTCCTTTTCTTTAATACTACTGTGCAGCTACAAAAAGTAACTTGATTTCTGGGTCACCAAATGCTGACAGGCCTACATTTTGTCACATCAAAATGACAGTGACGGCAGCTAGTGAGCTTACTCCACCTCCTGTTAAAAAGTATCTTGAAACTGAATTGAATAGCAAGTCACAGACTTCAGCATTTTTTTATTGTTACTCTGAGGGTGAACAAGTTCCACAGAGCAAGTGAGACACAGTAATGAGTGGTTTCCCATTCTAAAGTGAACATCCTGCGTATCCCACTAGTCAGAATGTATTAAATCTCCACCTCCTGGGTCCCTGCCATAGAATAATAAAAGTGGGATTAAAGCCCTCTCCCATGACATCAAATCAATCTTCATTATCAGTTCAGCACAGAAGAATGGTGAAGTTTAGTTCTGGGAGAACCTTCCTTCTCTTAAACCCCCAAAACAAACCCACTCTACTCAGAAGTCCTTGTTGTGGGCACCAAGTAACTATTCAGCAAATTCTCACACATGGTTTTAATTTTCTCTGCATAGTAACACACTAATAGAATAAATGTGTTATGAAAAGAGTATTATTAATATTCAGTGGTAAAGTAAAAGTAAAAATGGATTTATTACATTGATTAACAGCTAAATTAATTAATTTCAGTTCAGTTCAGCATACATTTGACTATTTGTTAAATTAAAGCACACAACAATATGAGAAAGATCTCTGCTCTGTCTTTCTGCCAGTCACCCTCTCAGTGTGCTGTCACTCTGTTGACATAGTGCTTTTATGTGTGGATTTACAAAAAACAGGTTACTGCAGTGTTAACATATTATCCCCCACAGGAGGGCAGCGGACACAAGCTCTGAACACAACACTGACATACTGTACACTCCAGACCAGGCAATTCTAGGATCAAACATTTAGCAGGGTTCAGCCCCTAGTGAGAATGTGACGTGCATACATGATAAATCACTAATTTCACTGGGCAATAAAAACACATTTATTTATTTTTATTTACAACAATATGACACACACACACGCCTGGTTTTTGCACTCTCTCTTTCTGGTAACTCCATCCTGCTCTCTCCCTCCATATCCACCTCTCTTCCTTTTTGTGCTGACAAGCAAACTGAGAACAAACAGAGAATATATAATCTAATACAAGGTATAAATTGTCCTGTATGAATTTATAACATTATTCTAAGTAAATATTGGGTTTATGTGGGCTATGTAGTCAGGTAACATCCTTTTTCCCTTACTCTCTCATCTGAACCCGGTTATTTCCTTTAAAAGAAAAAAAAAAATCACACATTCTTCTATGAAATAACAATTTCGAGGGAGAGTTTGTTACAATGCTACAATTCACTGTCTATAAATATACCATAAATATACATTAACCCCAACTCAATCAGAATTAGAAACACTGTGACTACTTTAACTTAATAAAAAATACTTCAAAAAGATACAGCTATGTGAAGGATATATTTATATATATAGATGTATAGTGCCAAAATTGGAGGGGTGGACACTTGGCCAGCTAATGTTTCTTGGACAGCTATGTGTCATTTCAACATCAGGTTATATATAATGCACAAAAGTTGGATACATTACGACAAAGCAGGTGGGCATATGAAACCTAGAAAACATCAAATGAGCTGGTAAACTGAAGACCTGACCAGAGAATCATTTGTATGGAGAAGAAGAACTGGGTTACGACTGCTTAGCAAGTCAGGAATGCTCTATGGCAAGGCCAGGTTGCAGTTCATTAAAACATACAAATAGAAGCTGTTCTGGGTTCAGGAACAAAAGTCTGTGGACTGATGAAACAAATGTTGACGAAAAAAAGGAACAGCTTATGATTTTGGACCACGGACAAAAATTAGCTTCTTACCTAACTCTTTGTGTTGAAGTGTAAACTGCAGTGTTGATTAATATGTACTGTCAAACTCACTGGACAGCATTTCATCATTCTGCAGGGCAATGATCCTAAACATACGATCACAGCGACCCAAAGAGCTTTTCATTGTGAAGAGGTGGAATATGTTTGAATATCTGATCTAAACTGGATTGATCTGCATTTCAGTTGCTAAAGACCGAAGGCACAGAGACCCCAAGCAATGGCAATGGCTCAAGGTGGCCCAGTGAAGGCCTGGGGGTGCATCAATAGGAAAAATAGAAAAGTGTCTGCAAATGTCTATGGGTCAAAACTTCCTGCGTAGCTGTACAGTTACTTTTGAACCCCTAAACTTTGATCAATATGTGTTAAAAGGGCCACATCCAATCCAGTATTCACTCATTCATTCTGCTCTGTTTTTGGACTCCATAGCTGCTAAGTGCTACTGTATGTTCACCAACTAGTTCAGTAACTGTCCTGTTTGGTGCTGACTAGGTAGTGTATGGTGAGTTTTTAGGTTTTTTGGTTTTGTTTTGTTTTTTGTCTGAAAACAGCCACCTGCGGCATCGTAAAACTGGAGTTCCAGTCTCAGATCAAGATTCAAATCTTTGTAGCTTCATTACTATGAGTGAGTCACATTGTTTTTACATTTTCATTTGATAATGATTATAGTTTTACTTGATATGTGATTCAGTGGTTGTCTTGTATTCATGTGTTCTAGATTGTATTTATTCTCATTTGTTTGGTCCTACTTTTGCCATTGCTATTAGTTTTCCGCATCTAAGCAACCAAGTGCAGAGTAGACATTCTGCTTCCTGCCCGGTGTTATGTGAGTGGTCATGCGATGTGCGTATCAAAGTGTGTTTTCGGACAGAGATTATTTTGGATACAGAGCTAAAATGCTCAACTGAACATAGATCACAGATTTTTATTTTACAAATCTTTTTTAAGATGTAAACATACTCGTGTTAATGCAGCCAACATGTTTTTTTGCTCCGTCACGTATATACACTCATTCCTTTAACAAAACTTCATACAAACTTGTCAATTTCAAGAATACCTTTAGTCTTCTCGCAGTCCTCTGATAGACCCTCCAGCATGACAGCCAATGCCTGTTGAGTATGAATGTGCTACAAACAATGAAGCTCTACTTTCTCTGCTATGTCCTCACATGCTATTGTCAGAATACTAAACCAAGGATTACAGCTTTCTCCACACTGCCCGGTGAATCTATTAAGGATTGGACTTTGCCACCTCTATCCACTGCTGAGAATGAGAAAGTTTGCTTTGTTTCTGTCATGACAATACAAATAGAATGAAGAAGGGATTTGGAGAGGAATATTTGCTGGTGACGAAGAGGAAACTTAAGTTTGTCTTTCACTCATATTTGTTTCGGTCTGTTTGAGGATTTGTGCTGTTGCCCTTCCGCTGCAAGTGCTGCCTTTTTGCATGAATTACAGCAAATGAGTGAGATTATCCAATGAAGGAGCCAAAGAAAAGCTGTGTTTCTTATGCAGAAAAAGTTACACTACTTAAGCAGTGTCAGTTAGAGAAGATTACCACAGGGCCATCTCACATTAACAATTCAGGTTTTCTTTTCACGTGTTTGGCACCGAGTTGATACCCTCGTCTAGGCAGGCTTATATCGAATGAAAGAATTTGCAATAAGGCGACTGCTTTTTCTCAGGTGCGATCATAACTTATTACTTTACTGCATGTATGTGGTTCACTTACTTTCACAATGTTGAACCAAGGCAATGGCATATAGGCTCCAGTTTTAATGACATGTCATCCCACACAATTAGAGGATTTGCCATGGATGGGGCGAGTAAAAACAAATCAGATTCCAGACTCTGGAAATTTGGCTCTGTGGAGCTTGATGGAGCTAAATGGGAGCACCACTTCAGACTGGGGTTTAAAGGTAATTCATTTTTTAAGGCATGTCTTTCCAAACATGAGAAACATGGTAACTGTATGAGATGTAAACACACACCATCTCATATGCATGACACTTGACACACTGTCACCTGCCTTTGGTTTGAATATTGAACCTTTGTACTATACTGTAGATGATTTAGTACAGTTTTAAGTTTAAAGAGTAAATTAACACCCTTGGAAGATATTTTTTGCTGACCTCCAGTGGTTTAATGTCTCACCTGGCTGTCTGTCATTGTGAAATCATTGTTGGGTGTAGTTATACATACTGGGATGTGGTCAGTGGTTAATCACAGATATATTGTCATTGCTCTATGTACAGGCTGAATAAGAAAAAAAAACTGTAGCACAGAAATGTCAAGTACATGTTTGAGGCAATTTGAAAACAATATCTCCATGGAAAGTCATGCTGCACTAATAATAGATGCGTCCATAAAATAATAAAAAAAGATTGAATGGATGCTAACTTTGCGTTACAGTAGGCCCTATGTAAATGACAGCTTCCATTTACATAGGGCCTACTGTAACGCAAAGTGCTCTGAAAAGAAAGGTGTCAATTTTTTATGCAAAATGCATCAATAAGGTGCCTAAATACTCAATGTATCCTCATCAAATCATTTCATGCTGGTGCTAAAATATGCCAAATCAGAAACTGACTGACAGCTGTCATGGCTGGCTCTAATTAGTCAGGTTTTGAAACATTTTCTCCTACTTATTGCAGTTGACATATTTTGCTAATTTGCTCTGCCAATTCTCAGTTTGCTATTCCTCACCTGCAAACGAGACAGCAGAAGAGTGTTTCCTGCCTTAGCCTGACAACCCTTTTACATACCTGCTCCCCATTAGTCATCAGCCACAATATATCGATACACACCCCCCAGCCAGCATCAACCTTGACCTCTTGCCTGCATTTGCACCTCCGGTTTTGTCTGCCTGTCTCCCTGACTTAACTGCTGTATATTTTATTTTTGGCCAGGCAAACACTGTTGTTGCCCTTCAACCTCTGCCTTGTGAGTTGGCATTTAAGTCCTGATTCCTGTTGCCTGAACACTCACAACATTAATGCCAAGAAAATATAAATGCAACTGCACTTGATGTCTCATTTTCATTATGTTGGTGAAAAACAAGAAAATTTCATGGTATGCTTGAATAAATATTTGAATATTGTAAACCGTTAGACAGCATGTCTTCAAAAACATGTCTGATATAACTTACGTACTATGAAAGTTGGCAGATTTTCATCATGGTGTAGAAATGCATGAGATTGTAAAAAGGATGATATAAATATTGCACTTGTTGTACTGCATTCAATTTTCAATAGTGAGAAATTCAGTCATAAAATAGCTGCAAGCATCAACTGGTGGGCTCTAACACTTTTGCACTTGAGCAGAAGAAAGCAGCTCAATCAGCAAAAGTCAAGCTGCAAGCAGCCATGTGCAGGTTTCAGGTTCAAAGTTTAATTCTGTTTAAAGGAGTGAGACCAAACACACACTTGTTTCACCATCACAAAGCCTGCAGTATTTCACTGAAAGTTCTACCATTGGTCCTCTTTTTATTGGATCTGAAAGAAACTAGGAATGTATGTTAAAGTCTGCATAAAGCAAATTCAGAGATTAATCTAACATGTTATTTATGTTGTAAAATAGTTCCTGAAAACATGTGAAAAGTGTAAACTATACATCACTTTGAGTGATTGCCATCAGTTTGCCATCAGTTTCATATTCAGGATTTTATGGGCAGGTCTGACATGGTGGCTCACTGATGCACTGGAGCCACAATCAGCATAACCCCATTATACATAGCAGCACTGTGTTAGTGTAGCAGGAAAAGCATCATCTGCCCCTAGCGGAGGTGAATTGACTGCCCCTTATTTACTTCCACTTGTTAACCAACCAGCATTCCGGGGCACCTTATAAAGGGATGAAGCGCCCTTCCTGGCCCCGCCTCTTGCTTGTTGGTCTCGAGACCGCTTCCTTCCGGGTTACCTTGCTCCCGTCTCCGGTCTCCCCTAGCAGCTGATTGGGCTGCGGCTTCGTGCTGGTGTAGTGTCTGGCAGGCTGCGCTCTCTGCCATCTACTTGGGGAGCCTCGCTGCTGCCGCTCAGGTGCAGAGCATGCCACCACTGCTCCAGACTGAGCTGGGCAGCTGTTAGAGCAGAGAGAGGAACTGCTGCTTTGCCTTGGCGTTTTTTTGGTGGTTTGCCTCACCGCTCCTCCAACCCGCTTGCCGGGCCGCCGTCTTGAGTGCCGTTGGCTGTGGACCGACTGTTGCCGACTGCGGCGCCTGACGGCTCTGCTCGCGGCTGATAGCCGGCACCAGAGTCAGTCTGGTCCAATTTTAATGTGTGGATGAATGCGTGGGGGTTTCCCCATTTTCATTGTCTTTTGTTTTATTATATTTTTTTAAATTGTTATTGGGGTTATTTTCTGAGTTGGGATGATTTGTGTTGTGTTTCTGTTGCGTTTGTGTTATTTCATTTTCCTTAATTAATCTTTGGTATATCTGGATTATTTAGGTAACTTGGTTAGGTTATTTGTATTTTGATACTAATTTGTATTTGTGTTAATTGGTTCTTTTTAAACCTGGAACCCCCACCTGGAACCACGTCTCCTGCCTATCTGTAGGACTGGCCTGGGCACCTTATGGGCTCTACCGTCACCAGTCTATAATTCTCTGGGTGAAATTCCCAGGGTGGCGTTGTCTGGCTGCTTTTCATTCATGGTCCCCCTCGTATTGCCACATTAGCATCAGTGCTTCTACCACTCGACCGCAAGTTATTACACATTTTACTACATTCTTGATATCTGATCTTGGCTCTGGCTCTGGTGGCTCAAACATGTACAGCTGTACAACTCCAAGGCTGCTAGTATCCATTTTTTAGGTCGTGGTGCTAACAGCATGCTAACGGTCACTGTACTGAATCGAGTGGTGACTTCAGTGGACATGCCCCCAGCGTCTCAGAGAGAGCTCTTTATTTTTTCAGGATTTTGACACCTAATTTTATATATTTGCCAATTTTCTTTAACCATTCAAATTTAACTGAGTGGTTAATAACACATTTTTCTGTGTTGTGACCATCTCAAAATGCATATATATAGTATATATATATGTATATAAATGTTACTGCTTTACAAGGACTTTACACAGGTTTAACTGGATTTATTGTGTGGCAGAGTGGTGAAGCTGATGGAGGGCTGAAGAGAATGACCAGTAGGCAGGCAGCAAGGTTTTGATCCTGGAGCACAGGAAATATAAGGTTAGTCACAGGCAAAACATGAGAGAGCAAAGAATTTGAGTTAAACACATGTACCTATGTAGTATTAATACCACACAGATATGATCATGAGGAGCAGGTGAGCTAACTGATGCAATCAGGAGATGAAGTGGAGTGGATCAGGTGAAGAACAGAGTGGATTGCCAAGCCCAGAGACAGACAACTGAGCACAGACAAACAGAGAGCGGCTCTGTGTGGAAGAAAACCAAGTTTAAAACTTGTGCATGTTTGCAGCCCAATAGTAACACAGGACGTTAGATAGGCCCAGCACAGTGGCTACTGATTCTAGGGGTCTAGAGCTTGGATAATAGCCTATGTAAGTGGCTTACACCATTGTGAGCATACAGTCATTATATGAAAAAGAAATTACACCCTCTTTGACTTCTATGGTTTTACATATCAAGACATACTAAAAAAAATTATCTGTTCTGTGCCAGGTTCTAAAATGATTAAAATCTAATCTCTACTGAAGCCAAAAATGAAGCCAAAATGGAGAGGCCTTGTGTGAAAAACTAAGTACATCCCCACGATTCAGTAGCTTGTAGAACCACCTTTAGCAGCAATAACTTGAAGTAATTGTTTTCTGTATGACTTAATCAGTCTGCCACATCGTTGTGGAGGAATGTTGGCCTTCTCCTCTGTACAGCTTTGCTTCAATTCATTGCGGTTTGTGGGTATTCATTTATGGACAGCTCTCTTGAGGTCCCACCACAGAATTTCAATTGGGTTGAGGTCTTGACTCTGACTGGGCCATTGCAATACCTTCTTTTCTTTTTCAGCCATTCTGTTGTATATCATTGTCCGGTTGCATGACCCAATTTGACCCCAACGAGTTCATTGTTGACTAAATGACTGCAAGGTGCCCAGGTCCTGAAAAACAAGCCCAAATCATCAGCCCTCCACCACTGTGCTTGACAGTTGGTATGAGGTGTTTGTACTAATGTGTTGTGTTTGGCCATAATGCACAGCACCACATTTGGCAAACACCAAACATCTCCATTTTGGTCTCGTCTCTCCAAAGGACATTGTCCCAGAAGTCTTGTGGTTTGTTCAGAACTTTTCAAGTTTAAGCTATGCTGCCATGTTCTTTTGAGAGAGAAGAGGCTGTCTCCCAGCAACCCTTCCAAATAAGCCATTCTTGTTCAGTCTTTTTCTGATTGCACTGCCATGAACTTTACTGAGGCCTTCAGAGTCTGAGATGTAGCTCTTGAGTTTTTTGCAATTTCTCTGAGCATTGCACGGTCTGACCTTGGGGTGAATTCGCTGGGACATCCCCTCCTGGGAAGATTGGCAACTGTCTTGGATGTTTTCCACTTGTTAATAATCTTTTTCACAGTATGATGGACTTCAAATAGTTTGGAAATGGCCTTATAACCCTTCCCAGATTGATGGGCAGCAACGATTGCTTCTCTAAGACCATTGTTGATGTCTTTCCTCCTGAATGCTCCAGACCAACAAACTGCCAGAATTTTTGCTTTTGAACAGGTGCTTACACTTGATCATCTGATGATCATTAGTCAAGGGCATTTGATTAACAGCAGCTGGATGCTACTTACCCTTCTTCTTCCATTCTTGTGGAAGTAAGGGTGTACTTAATTTTTCACACACTTCTGCATTTTTGCCTTGCTTTTGTTAAATAAATAATGACATGGTTTTATTATGTCTTGTGTTGTTGTTCGTGTGAGGTTGTATTTACCTAATTTTAAGACCTGCTGAGGACCGGATGATTTTTTATGTCCTGACACATAAAACCATATAATTCAATGAGGGTGTACTTTCTTTTTCACATGACTGTATATACTTGTGCACTGGTGTGTCTGAGTCATTCTGTAATTACGCCACAAAAACACTGCCTGGTTTCGGTGTTTTTATGCCACTGTGTTGAGTTACTTCATGTACTTCAAGCAATGGTGACTGAAACTGAGAAGATTGTGTTGGGATTAATAAATGTTGAAGAACAATTTATTTTGCTGAAATTACTCCAATGCAGAAAAGAGGAAAGTCATCAAAAGAGATGGTGTGTCCGACCACTGACCTGACTGAAGCAGACAGAGGGGTGAATTTATTGTGTCTGGCCACTGAGAGATATTTAGGAGTCAACCACACAGACCAGTTACAGTTGTTGTGGTCTGCATTGCCGCAACATGGAATGCAGTTGACAACAGTAATGTTTGTATGTCTTCTAAGTCTTTTATGCAATAAAAATAAACAGTCCTCTCATACATCTTCCTACCACCAGTATTGACTTTCATGAAGAATACTACTCATTTTTGCCCAGTTTATAGGTAGCTAAAATCTTCTACCCTACGGTGAGTTTGTATTTAAACATTCTTCCAATAATAGATTTCACAAGTTGATCTGGGACTCAAATGTTGTAGTACCAGAGGATACAGGAAGTCATGTAGGTCCATAATACGTAGTATACAGTCCTCAGTTAGTGCCACTTACTTCTGGAGTATAATATAACAATAACGTATTTATTTTATTGTGGAACTGAAGCAAAACTACACTGAAGGATGCATGAAACAGTACAAAGTCCTATAGAGGCCTGCTTATCCTCCAGTGTACAGTGGAAGGCTTATATTTGTGCTCAGTTCATTTACTGACAAAGTCAAATTGGCTATCTATATATAATGGTTTGACTTCCAGAGAAAGTCATTATACATTATATAACAAAGGGTGAAGAGACCATTTATAAGGATTTGTCTGACAGTTAAAGTCATACAGACTATACATAACACAGCTGATGTATGGCTGCAATTAGCCAGATGCTTTTAAACAGCTGTTTGGATGAATGCCTGCCTCTGGCAGTCTCTTTCCTTTTCTCCACACTGATGTCTGTTGTTATTTACAATGGAGAGGGCATGTTCAGGAGAACAGCTTGCACCTTGGGATCTCTGAGTTATAGTGCATACCGCAAGTTTTAACCACTATGGAAGTCCCACATCAGGCATCTATTGTGCATTAGCACAGCACTGGCAGTTAGAACAGCATCCATGATTTGCTGTAAATCACTGATTTAGATTACAGCTTCAGAAACTGGTTGATTTCCAATGTCAAAAACATTTATGACTCTTAGGCCTACCATGATTTTGACATTGAAATCTAGCTTTTGTGGGTAGCTATTACCTGTAGTTTTACAGACTGACATAAAATATAACCATATAACCTAACCTCTTAATTTGACAGACTGACACCATTTTGTCACCCGACAGCCACCGCTGATTCTCTGGTATGCGTGGACAGAGAGGGGTGGGGGTATTCTTTTGGTTGCAATCTGGGTTTTCATTGCGAGATGCCACTAAACCCTACATACTGGTCCTTTATGGCTCATTGAGCTATGGGAGAATTAATTCATTATGCTTCTGTATCTTAACAAATGCCATACCCAGTGCTATCATTGAGGTCCCTGAGGTCTTTTATGTGTGTGAATTGAGACACTTAACTGTAGTGCTTTAGTGTCAAAATCTGACTAAATGTGTTTCCTAGTTTCCCTGTTTCCTTACATACAGTGACATATGCACCTGCAACAGTAACAACAGCAAGAAAAGCCAAACATGACTTAGTGTCATTTTTTAAACAGCAGTCACACTACGAAGTGTTGATGTGAAATAGCTTGGGCCAGAAGCTCAGTGGCATCATGATGAGTTGCAGGCCTAGTTCATGGACTACTGTGGCGGGTGAGTTAAGCATTAAAGGATTACTCAGTAATTTTTTAACCTGGGCTTTATATCACATGGTTTTATGTGTAAATGATGACAAAAATCTGTGGAATCGATGCAGTATTAAGCAAGAACAGTAAACCTGGCAACTGGGAACAGTTGCTGCAATGCAATCCAATGGACAATTAACTATGTCAAAGGGAGTCCACTAAAGTCATACTGCAAATCAACAGGTGTGTTGTGTGAGACAGGTTAAATGGGCATTTAAGCGTAGATGGAAACTATTACTTCCCCATGTAGGTGGACCTCAGTTACAAATTTGCCCTGGCTACAAAGGTATCTACACTGCAGTGAACTGTGTCCTGTTAATGATCTTGTAATCCCCCAAATTGTGCATCTGTCTCAAATAGAGTTTTATCTTCTGTAACCACATATGACTGTCTTCAGTCTTTGTACATTACGAACAGACACTACTACTACTACATTAACCATTTTGCTTTCAGTAGTCTGAGTAAGTATAAAAGTAACTTAAGAGCCCATGGGAGACAACTACAGACAGCCTGTGCTTACCTTTTATTGGCTGCTTGTCTGTCTTGATGGAATAGGTGGAGGATTGTGGAGTGGCTTTGTCTAATCATCTGTCATGCACACTTACGTTCAATATTGCATAATGCTACTGATATAAAACAGACAAAACTTTGTAGAATGATGTGTGTCATTGCTCTCTGATGACATTCAGATTATGCTGATCAAAAGAGGCTTATTTAATAGTTTCTATAGATAGCGCACAAAATCTCAGACACAGCTGACTGGATTTTCATTACACTTCAGGGAATGATTCAAGTATCTCATTCCTCCATACTGTATTTGTTTTCTTTGGCTTGGGGGTGTGGTGGAACAATGTAATCAATTAATTCAATTGTTTCTCCTGTACAGTATGATGTGCACCATTGATCTTACTTTGCCAGAATTTAGTAAATAATGCATCCCAATACTGTGTTCTACTATTATCAGAATTGCACTGATTGGCCAGAGAAGGCAATTAACATCCCTAACTCTCTGCATGTCACACATAGTAATCAATCTTTAACTTTAAATACTTTGACGTTTCTGATTCATACATGTGCATTCTAGTGCACATGTATCAACTCTTTCCATAGATCAAGAGCAATTAAATTAAATTAAATTCAGTTTTGTTTATATACCACCAAATCACAACATACGTTATTTCAAGGCACTTTTCTAGACTGTACTGTCCCACCAAGCACAAGGCAACAGGGGTGTGGAAAAACTTCCTTAAGAGGCAGAAACCTCAAGCAGAACCAGACTCAGGGTGGGCGGCCATCTGATTCAATCTTGCTACTGCGATCTTAAATTAACTACGGTCTAAAGTGGCTTACAGAATGGTTGTACAACTATTTCATATGAATTCAGTTTCAGAGGAGATACTGGAAGAGATACTGGCTCCTAGATAAGATAGTAATGATTGGAATAAACCTATAGACCACTAGTCATGGTCTATAGGTTTCTAAGAGTGCATAATTCTTTTTATGTTACTTTCCTTGATAGAAGTAAAACATCCAATGTAGAAATGAAGTTTTGTTGGACTGAATGAACTCATTTTCATTCTGGAGCTTTTAAATATTTATTACTGTGGTCAATATGGCTTTGTGTCCATTAGAGTTGATTCTCTGAATTGGCCATTTGAACCATGACTTGGTCATGCACCCCTCGATGTGCTAATGGGTTAATGGGTGATTTGGGAGGAAAAGAGAGGCTCTTGTATATCTGCTTCTTATCACATGTTCATACAGGAACTGTTCTGGATCTGTTCTGTTTGAAACAGCATATTTTTTTCTAGAGTGATTGCACTTGCCCTGGCCTTCTACTGGTCCTGAGTAGCCTGTCAAACATGCTAAAATCACATGCTGGGTTGGGAATGAGAATGGGATTTACCAATGTCAATATTCAAAGTCTGCACAAGCTGTGTGGAGCTGTAAATTCAGTGAGATTGCTGCTGAGGGAACACACACCAGCAGCATTGTGCACTGTAAAATTTGTCCTACTGCTTCACAGGGGGCAAGGGAAACAGTGTTGGATCCATTCCTGTCCAAAGAAAGGTTATGAACTGAACAGGCTTTTCATTTCTCTAACATCCATATTCCTGTGCAATTTACATTCTGTTCTGAGAAGTCTAACTACTGTTTCACTGCCACCACTGCTATTATCTCCACCCTCACAACTTACTGGGTCCCCCCACATGCTGCCTACCCTGTCTTTGCCAAACACCAGCCTGTCACATTTGGACATGTTATTGTTAGTTTGATGTGCTATACTATCGGTGGGGTACAAGCCACAAAATCTTCTTTATAACTGAATACCCTTTATAGTAGTAGTCTTTATAGTGGTCTCATCCTGACTATGCTTCACACCATTCACTATATCTGGCAGGATACTGCTCTATCTCAAAGTCACACTGAACATCTTCTGTGTGTTTTCTCAGAAATCAACATTCACATCTTATGTGGCATACATATATTCTATATCATATCTCTGTCTATGTCAAGTGTGCACTGGTGAGCCTGGTGCTTGTTCTCTTAAAGGCTCACATTAAAAGTCAAAGTTCCACAGTGATAGATGACCACCTTGTGGCCTTCCTCATGCTTGCAACCAGCTCCTACTGCCACTGATTGTGAGAAACTAGCATCCTCCCCCCAGTGTAGATTTAGGAATGTTACTGTACCTAGTCAGATTGGACTGCAGGTGTGACATCTCACATCATACAGTTGTTTATCTGTGACTTTTCTTCTGCATCTACCTTGTCCCTCTCTTGACACAAAAGTTAAAATTTTGTCTGAAGCCTTGTTTCTGTTTCTTCAAGTCCTTAACAATTTCATCAGCATCCATTACAGAACCTACATCCCCTTGAGCACAAACACTTGCTCTGTCACTGCCCTCTTTTTGTACCTTTTGAGTCTTGTCTCTCTTCAGTAGTTTAAACACAGCTTTTAAGTGACATGAAAGTATTCTCTGTTGTTTTTCTTCAACTTTCTCATCTTTGAATAAGACCTGGCAACAACTTGACTATGCACACTTTCCTCAGTGATAGAAAAGTTATAACAAATATTCTTAATGCACTGTTGTGAGTTGGGCATATCCGTCATTTGACATATTTATATTTCAAACAACTTTGTTGGTTATTTGACTTAAATCCAACTTCTCAGTCAGCATGAGGTGGATGGGAATGTTCCACCAAATAGTTTTGTTTATTTGGCCTTCAAAGTTCATGAAGGAAACTTAAGCTGAGACTTAACCTAAGACTTTAAAGCTGCAGCAATAAATACAGCAGAAATACACAGTGAATGGCTAATGTGTGTAATGTCTGGCTCTTTAGCTGCTGGGTGCTCAGCTTTGTCCAGCTAGTTGTCAAGCTTGTGTATCCAATGTTGGGCAAATAGCATAAAGTGGGCTCATCAGAGAATTTTATTTTTGGAAATTGCTCCCTATAAATGGTTAACTACAGAGGCTCAGTTTGATTCAAACAGTGAATGTGTTGTAAAACCAAAACACTAAGCTCAATGAGGCTAAAAGGCTGCTCAGAGTAGGGAGTTGAATTGTGAGTTGATTCAGTTAATAACACCACAGACTAACTGAAGCTGCTTTTGGGCAACTTACAGGAAGCTGTAAACACAGAATGGGCAAATGTAGATCTATTTTGAAAGTTATTGTGGTAAATCTTTTTGCAAAAAGCTGCTTATTAACACATCCAGCAGAGCAACATTAGCATTTATTTGGAGTTTCTGGCCACCTGATGAATGTAAGTCAAGATGCACAACTTTCCTTACCAAATAACTTGAAACTGGGAAGATTATTATTTTTTGAAAAACAAAAACAAAACAACAACAACAAAAAAAACCAAACTGCTTGCTGCTGCTGATGGAAACTAAACAGCAGTGAGACTGAACCAACACAGTGAAGTTGGTGGACATAATGACAAAATAACAAGCTAAAAGAGGCAAACAAAAATTATCATAGAGCTGAGAGGAACTGCAGAACCGGGTGACAATTCCCTGAGTTGTCATTACAACCAAGTCCTTTCACATTACATTGAGTCATTTGCTTCATTGTCAGTATAATGCAGCTTTGATGCAGATTTGACCAATGTCACTTTTTTAAAGTGTAAACAGGGTTTTTTGTTTTTATTTAACCTTTATTTAACCAGGAAAAGTTCCACTGAGATTAAGAATCTCCTTTTCAGGGGAGAGCAGGCCAAGACAGGCAGCTGCATAAATAAAACACATATTTAAAAACAAAAAATACAAAGGAAAACACAAAAAAGACTGTATGTTCACCTGTGCCTAATGGTCAGGATTATATAGGTAGACAAAAATAAAATAGTAATCCATTTTCAAGTCAGTAGCTTTTCCCTTGACATGATTTTTGCCTGAAAAATGTATTGGCTGCACATTGTATACTGGAGCAGAAGTTTAGGAAACACTGAAGGATGGCATGGTATTCTGACATGAGAGGAGCTATGGGAATACTGTACCTGCTGGCTTCTATAGGCTGTGTTCTGACCTGAGAGGGAGAGGCACAGTAGCACAGATAGCAATATAGCAGTCATCAAATCCTGTCTGACAGCATACATTGCTTGTCATTTGTATGTGTGTGTGTGTGTATAAGTATGCTGAAGGCACAAACAACCGAAAGTATTTTTTTTGAATGGATACATTCTTCTCTCAAAAACACATAAACACTGTATATGTATGTGTGTGTATAAATATAATGTGATGCCCCCTATACATGCCATGCACACACTACCGAGGAGCTGTTCCTTAGCAACCATCTTAGACTGTTCTCTGCAGAATGTGATCAGGTCCCTCAAGTGTCTGTCACATTGATACCAATTAGCCGTTGTCATTGTAATAGTATTTAGTGTCCAGTAATATAGCTTACTGTATCTGTCATAGTGAAACCAATTAGCGCCCTTGCAGCACCCTCACTAATTACCATATGGCTTCAAATGCCATTTCACACCGCGTGACATGAACCAGTTGAGAGAAAATGAGAGCAGCAGTGAAGATGTTACATCACAATCAGAGCAGGTACTACTTAAAATGCTGTGTAGATGACTTGTCACAGAACCAAAATGATCCTGGCACAGAGATTGAGATATCTTTAGGTGGGAATTAGTATGGTCTTTCCTTTTGTAAAAAACAAAACAAAAAAACAAGATGACTTATCAGTGTAACACCTGAACAAAGTTATTTTATTACCTGCCTCCCCAGGTTCAGGGTCAGTATCGCCACTAGAATTCACCTACTTACTTCTTTCCTGTGTGGAAGGACATTTTGTAGGGTGGGTATGTGGAATCACAGGGTTATTGCACCTATATTCATCACAAGGTAAAGCAGGTGCTATGAGCAGGAAATATTCAAGCATGTGTCAAGTAATCATAAATCAGTATGTAAACAGAGTGATCAAATGCAAATTGACTGTCTATAGAAAATTGCAGTTCTGCTTTAGTATTCTGCACTACTCTGTGACAAAGGGTAAACCAAATCACTTATGGATCTATATAAAAGTATGTAAACCCTTTTGAATTACCTGGCTTTCTGCAATAATTGGTCATAAAATTGGATGTGGATCATCATGAGTCAAACACAAAATGGTACACAAATAAATACACACATATTAATAATAATAATGAATATAATCTTTGTTGTAATTGAACATACCATTAAACATCTTTAGTGCTGATGGAAAAGTAAGTGAGCCTTTGAATTTAATAATTTTATAAAATTTGAATCCATTTGTAGTATACCATTAGTCCACAAAATGTTTGCCCCAGTGGCTCAGGGAGGTCGAGGTCCCTTTTGGCAAACTTTCAGTCCACGCAGTGATGTTTCTTGTCTCGAGCAGTAGAAGCCTTCTATTACAGGAGGTCCGAGAAGAGGAGGGAAAGCATTATTTTTTTACTCTCACATACACAGTATATATGAAGGGAGGTTATGTAATCCCACCGCTTTGTACAATAGAGAAAAAACAAAGCAAAACAAAACAAGCATCTCTCCAACTGCTCTTACGGTTGCCTCTGTCAGTGGGTTTTGCCTCCCGCTGTGTATATATGTGAGACTGTACGACAATAAGCAATTTGTAAGGGACAGAGAGAAAGAAGAGGGGATGTGGATCTGTGGATAAAAGAGGGACAAAAGTAGTGGGAAAACAATATTTTACTAATTACAGAGCTGTTGTATTTTGTCTGCAATGGAATCATATCAGCTCACTCAGTTTTCTTTTCAAACACAGCACATGATGAGAACAAGGCATGAGCGTGAGAAATTAAGTGTAGATTTCTACAGATTCTTTGTGGGCATTGGAATGTGACAGAGAGGAGAGAGGGGTAAGGTGATTACTCCCATTCTTTCAATATTTTACTTTTCCTCTTGTTTTCCATCTCTTATACCATGATTGACTGATGTCAGCCAGCTGTGAGTGTTTCCATATTTTTCTGTGTTGTGTCGTGAAAGCAGCATACTGTCACCCTCTTGTCACCATCACACACTGTTGTCTCATCATGACACCAAACAAGCTCAAAGACTCAGTTTTGGTGGGAGTTTCACATATTGCGTGACAGTTGCTGCATCAGTGACAAATGAAAGATAGGACTTCTGTTGTGGGTCTTTTAAAAATAATGGGACCTCACAGTTTTTAAATCATTAATGGTAATATGATTCGCTCCCTAATATGTTTAATAGTAAGAAGCTATGTGAAAGTTCATAATCACTGCTGCAATAATACAGACAAGAGGTGGTTTTAAAGAAGTTGTAATAGTGGCTAGTAGTGTGTGGCTACAAACAGAAATTGCAGGATGATGTAAGTACTGAATTTCCCTTACTTCAATATCCTCCTAGGTCAGTTACTTTAAAATATCATCAATAGGTGAGTCAAATGGGCATGGATGTATCAAGAGAACTAGTTACCCTGGGCTCAAGGTCATATGCCAGAAAAAGTTTTCAGACTGCAGGCTTTCAAATTTTGGAGTCCATAAAGGAAGTTTTCTTTTGGAGTCCTTCTGGCTGAGCTTGACTGATTTTGCTGGCCTGGGTACACAACAATGACAAAATGACACAGCTCTAAGAGACTTTTGGAGACTTGACCTCTAATTCAGTATTCAGGACAAAACTGTCTCATGAATTGTGCTGTGTGCCTTTTTCTGATCATGTGCATCCTGCTCTCACCCATGTCAGTCACCCAATGTTAATGTTGAACTTGCAAAATAAACAAACAGGTTAAATTAGATTTGACTAAAGGCCATTACAACTTGTTTTTTTTAAATATTTAAATCCCATTAGGTGCCTTTGCCTAAGTGTCTTGTGTAAATGGAAAGATTAAAAGTGATGATTAATTCTAAAAAAGGAAAAAAAAAAATCAGTCTGAGAGTGTTTTTCTGGGAGTTCCTGCAGAAACTGCCACACAGAAACTCTAAACAACTGCACTCCTTCATAGATAAACTTGAGGTTACAATATCCATTAAGATTACCTATTAACATGATTATATAATTTTTGTTAGAAATTAAAAGGTTATGTCAACAAAAGCTGCAGGCAAGCAATCAGGGACTTTTAAAGTACTCTGCTGTAAGCTGCCAGCTAATAAAGACTTATTAAAGTGAGTTGTTGGGACCTCAAAAAATAGTCACCTTGGCTATACATGCTATAAGAAGTCACAGAGGAATAAAACAGATTAATTGAGTTGAGATGCAAAGGTTATTCACATTTGTCCTTACATAATGTTATTAAGCAAGTGTGCTAAATGGTATCTGCGCCTTCAAGATTCTTCCTTCTAGGTCCTTCTTCAGATTTAGCTTTGATCATACACGAAGGATATATATATATATATATATATATATATATAAAATATATAATGAAGATTTAGTTTATCTAGTGTATGCTGTGGTATGTGACAGCACTCAAAATTTGGTTTGTGCTTTCTTCAAGTTTTGTTGTTGGCCACTATTTCGGGATTTTGATGGTATCCCTTTGATGGACTTTGGATTAATAAGGCAGATACTCAACTGTCAGGCTCCTGCCCAACTTTTCAAATTTTGAGACAAGTCCTTCAAGTCCTTGATGAAAGCTTATTTGGTGTGCTTCTCAGACATAATTACAGTATTACCTAAACTTTCAGGCAATTCTTTAGCTTCACCTAGTCATCATTTTCTTGCAGGTATTTCGCCCTGGAGCTGTAGAGTCTGATCTGTGATGACAAGTCTCCTGCTGCCCCATAACCTACCCAACACCTGGGCTGCTAGAATTACAAATTACTTATAATTATTAGTTGTACTTTCTATGTTAGCAGTTAGCCACTTTAATTATCACTACTATCACACCATGTATTATCAGTACTCACCCTCACGCTCATATGGAACCCGTATGTGCAGCTAAGAAAAGCCCTCTCGCTATTCTCTCCCTCCCCTCTCTCTCTCCTTCTTAACTCCACGAGGCAGATGGCCCACCTCAGCGTCCGGGTTCTTCAGCCTGAGGTTTCACTTCTTAAAGGTGTTTTCTTGCCACGTCGCCTAGTGCTGCTCATGGTGGGATTTCCATAATCTCTCTGTAAATACCTATTTTAAAGAGTATGGTCTAGACCTGCTCTATATGTGAAAAGTGCCTTTGAGATGACTTCACAGATATGGCGCTATATAAATAAAATTAATCTGATTTGATTTTCATTATCATCAGTCATTATATTTATAGGCTCAACCTGACTCTGTGTTATTTATTCATCATTAAATTCTGATGATGCCATCCATTCTTTTCAATAATGACCCCTACTGTGGTGTGCAGACTCAACGACTCCTGGGTTCGAATGTGGGTTCTTAAACTGATGTCTGTTCTGAGCAACATTTCACAAACTATCTAAGACTAAAGTATGTGCTGAAAGTAATAAGAAGAGGAAGGAGAAGATGTCTTAGTAACGTCAAAAGAAGAAATGTCCAAGGTTCAAGCCAACCAAGACAAAAAGGAAACCTAAAGAGCCTGCAGAGAAAAGACACCTGCAGCGTGATAGGCAGAGAAGTCAAAGAATGGGAATGTATCTTAAGAGGAACTGGATAGCTAATAAGTAACCTAAACCTATCCAAAATTAATGTGTCATTCAATTTTTCATGACACATTGCTACGATGAGCCTCATTAACTCCCCATTTTTGCTGTAAAGGTTAGTGTGTTTGATTGGTGTCTGCTATGAGAAACAGTTTGAAAAGAACTGAAAAAAAAGATATACTTACAATGTGTTGGTTTTGGATTATGGCTAAATTAACACTATTTTCCTCATGTTGCCTTCAAACTGTCTTTAAATCGTTAAAGATAGGGTTAGCAGTTGTGATCTAATGCACTTTATTCCAACGCCATCTCGCAGTTAGCTAGTTGCCCCTTTTGTGAGTGTGCTGAAAAAAATGAATCTGGTGTTTCTACTCAGCCCCTGACCCTGGCATTGGGACATAAATGAAGTGCATCAGCCTGGTCCGTTCCAGCCAACCATGACATTCATGATATGCTCGTGCACAGGAGGTGGGAGGGTTTAAGGAAGGTTATGATCAGGCCAGGGGGAGGATCTGCATGTGGCTTTGCGGCAGTGGAGGGATCTCCAAGAGCTGAAAAGCCTGAAAACAGACAACAGAGGTTGCTCTGTTCCTGCTTGACAGGTGGGTAACATTAGTTTTACTGTGTTTCACAGAGCCAGTAGGGCAGTTTTGTTTGTCCTGTTTGTTCTTGTAATGTTAGTTAGAGTAGGAGGAGAGTTGTGAGTATTGCTGTTACAGCTACTGTGCTAGTTACAAGAAACCGCTTTTGTCTACTCTGCCTGTTAGTTTGCCGTAGCTGATGTGTCAACAATTCTGCTAAATACAACCTAGATGCTCATTGTTTGTGTTAAGGAAATTTGTCCACAAATGCTTGCAAGACTTATATATTCAGAAAGATCTGAAAATAAATACTAGGTAAGCACAGTGGGATAAACAGTTTTGATAATTCAAAAATGCTATGCCAGGTGAAGTTACCTCCTTGTTCACAAAGGCATCATCAGCTGTCTCCAGTGTTCACGGACATCTTAACACCTCACTGAGACATGCGCATGTGCCAGCCTGCTTCAAGGCCTCCACCATCATCCTGTGTCCCCAAAAATCAAGGATCACAGACCTAATGACTACAGACCACGCCTGACCTAATGAAGTCATTTGAGCGCCTTTGTGCTGTCCCACCTCAAACCCATCACCACCCACTTCCTGACCCCTGGTAGTTCGCCTTTAGCCAAACAGGTCTGGTAGACGATGCAGTCAACATGGCCTCCACTTCACATCCTGCAGCACCTGGACTCTAGGAACCTACCGCCAGATCCTGTTTGTGGACCCCAGTCTGCCTCACACATGATCCAGCTCTGCTGACAGGACAAGCTCTTCCAGCTGAGCGTGCCTGACTCCATCTGCAGGGATCACAGACTTCCTGTCAGACAGGAGGCAGCATGTGAGGCTGGGAAAACACATTCCAACTCGGACCACATCAGCACTGGTTCCCTCAAGGCTGTGTTCTTTCCCCTCTACTCCCTGTACACCAACAGCTGCACCTCCAGTCACCAGTCCGTCAAACTCCTGAAGTTTGCTGACGACACCACCTCATTGGGCTCATCTCTGGTGGGATGAGTCCGCCTACAGGAGGGGGGATTGACCTGCTGGTTACATGGCAGTGAAAACAACCTGAGCTCAACACTGTGAAGACAATGGAGATAGTTGTAGACTCTTGGTGGAAGAACACAGCTCACCCTCCCCATCATCCTGTGTGTGACTCCCCAGTCAGAACTGTGGAGTCCTTCTGCTTCATCACCCAGGACCTCAAGGGAGTTTAAACATCAGCTCCCCATCAAGAAAAGCCCAGCAGAGTGAAGTACTTGCACAGTTAACATAGTAAACACTTTTCAAATAATGACTACATATATCATTTTGTTTTCATAGTACATACTTATTGCAATTTTATTTAGGTTTGTTAATTAATTTGAGTGCTCACATCTGAATGCTCTACCTTCAGAACTAAAACTTGATGTGCCTAAAATGTACTTATGCTGATTCTTATCAGATAATGTGCTGATTTGTTGTACTGCTGATGTTTGACCTTGTGTCTTCATTGTTTTCTATAGTGTGTTGTTTTTATGATGAGACAAAGACAACTCTAGTTGTACTGTGACAATAAAGTTCTCTTCTCTTCTAATAATACCTGAATAGGAATATGTAAACTGGAATAAGCTGTGCAGAGCTCTCATTCACATCCACTGAATAAAAATAAATGAGTAAGTACAATATATGTCTTATTCACTGCCAGAAAATAATTGTTGTTGAGAGGCTGTAAGGACTGATTTTATTTATGGCTTAGCAAGAGTTAAAAATACTGTGTTTTCAGAGACTGAAATGTTGGATGCAAATGAAATGGACTCCCCACAGAGAAGGATTTTGAAAAGCTCTCCTCCTACAGCCAAATGATGGAACTGTTCGAGCTGCCACTGTCTCAAACTCAATACACCAGCAGAGAACCTGACGCCTGTGTTTTTAAGTTTTTCCCACTGAGAGTTCACTTCAGTTTGTTCCAGGCCGTTCATTGTAGAGCAATGCAATTTCTTTGCTGAGCCCTAAAGAAGCATATTTCTAATATTTCAATACTGAAATGGATCATATGACTAATTTTAAAGTATTGAAGGCCATGTTTTGTAAGTGCCTCTCATTTTATTTACCACCAAGTCTACCAGAAAAGATTAATTTCAGGGTTCATACTAAGCCGGAAATATTGATACAAACCACTTTCAAATTGCCAATATCTCCTTCACTTTCCATTTACATCCCACTATATTTCATTAGAATGTAAATACCCAAGGTTGAGAAACTGTTCATACATACATAACAGCACAACTTAATGTCTCTACACATAGGATTTGACATGTCTATCTCTTTGTCAATTCATGGGTCAAACCCATTTCCTGAAAGTACAAGCATAAAGCCCTGCAAGAAGGGCCAGAGTCGTCTCCACCTGCTGAGAAGACTGAGGTCCTTTGGAGTGTGTCATCAAGCAAGGACTTTCGCGACTCTGTGCTGGCCTCTGCCATCTTGTATGCAGTGGTCTGTTGGAGCAGTGGATCTCAGAGAGAGACAGAGGAGACTGGAATAGGCTGATCAGACATGCCGCTCTGTCCTGACTGCCTCTCTGACTCCATTGTGAGGTGGGTGGAGAGGAGATGTTGGCCAAGCTGACGCCTATCATGGACAGCAAACTATGTAGCGAGGAAAACACCAGTCTGACCTAATAAGCCTGAAACTGGACTCCACTTTCTGGTCACTTTATTTGGTAATATACTTTCATATCTACCTCACTGATTATCACCATTTTCCTATTACAAACTGCACATTTCTGTCTATTATAGAGTTAATGCTGATTGCTTACCCTTATTATTTTTTTTATCCTCTAGCCTTTTTTCTATCTTATCTTAACATGCGCCAGTGTCGTTAATGCACCTACAATTTGTATTTTACAAAACTTACACCATCAGGATAATTACTAAGGTAGGCAGCATTCATTCAAAAAGACCAAAACCAGCAATGAACCTAAACTGATCCCATTTACAACAATATTTAATATAACCAAAGCTCACAGCCTTCTATGGTAATCTTCATATTAATCTATGGTCGAAAATAGTCCTGCACCATTTAATTGTTTATAAATTTCTACAAGTGGGATAAATAACCATCTTATCTTTATCTTTCAGTGACATTAGGTAGAAATGACAGGGCAGTAGCTTACCTGGTAGAATGTGTAGCCCACCTCACATAACAAGACTCAGCACTACCCAGCCTGGCTTTCCTTGAACCGCCCAGGCCCCTGCCACATTGTTCATGTTTCTTCTTTTTTCTTCATTATGTTTTTAATACCCACCTAGCACCTTAATGCCAGTTTCTGTTTGGCATAGGGCCAAAATGCTGCAGGGCCGCGCAGACAGCCCAGTATAACAGTGGACATTAGCTTCCTCCATCAAGGACTTGTACAACAGACAGCCAGTAAAGGATTAATAAAGACCCACCCTAATCACGGACTGCTCAGCTGCTGCTGTGGTTAGTGGCATCAGAGCCTCAAGTTTTCACCAAGCAACCATGCTCATGAACAATGGACGCTTAACAGCCTCTTTGCCTGTCTTCCTGTGACACATGCTGTCGCCGCACGCCACAAGCACACAAAACAAACATTCACTCAGATGTAGCTGTGCAACACAAACACAAACACATTCAAATGCAAACAATGCACATTTGCACTTTACACACACTATGCATTCTTTATATTGTT
Organism: Lates japonicus; assembly: GCA_033238685.1. NCBI lineage: Eukaryota > Metazoa > Chordata > Actinopteri > Centropomidae > Lates > Lates japonicus. Next base: position 2,626,088 of record BRZM01000055.1, on the reverse strand, counting down.
ACTATCATTGTATTTATTGTTATTATATTATTATTGCTGCAATGTTGAGGAGCCAAAACCTTAAGAATGAAACTTCATATATCCATGTAATTGGATGCAAATAAGGAAGTAATTGTGAATATTTAATCTCTGCTGAATCTCTTGACAGAGAAACATCTGTGTTTTGGATGGAAAGCCATTATGATATTTTATATGTTGTGCTATATGTGTGCTTCACTAATAATTTCTCTTTTTAACTGGAAGCACTTACCCTAGGAGGAGGCTTCGTTTTATTTGACTTTTCTGTAGCAATGGGAAACAAAATTGGGATAAAAGACCCCATGATTAAAAGAAAGAGATCCCTACTATTGTTTCTGCTGATTATTCTGCTAAACCCGAGCCCATTAAACCTCTGTTCAGCGCCCCTGCTCTCCATCATCACATCACAATGTTTCTAGCTTTATGAACACAGTTTGGCTGTTTTGTGGGACATACTTACATAAAAAAAACGATATCTATATTATACTTGGAATATTCATTTGAGAAATTGCTAACTGTAAACTCCTCAAATGTAAAAATCCTCCTGTTGAGAGTAATGTTCTTCTCCAGTCACTCAAAATGATGTAATCTGCTGCAAGAGGACCTTGGTTTCCTTGCATTACTTTCCATGACTGTGTGTGTGTGTGTGTGTGTGTGTGTGTGTGTGTTGTCTTCCTCTTTGAACCAAAGCATGTTCCCTGTCTTCCGGCCAGACCTTTCATGGTAGGCAGAGTAGTTCTCCTGTGTGTGTGTGTGTGTGTGTGTGTGTGTGTGTGTGTGTGTGAGAGAGAGAGAGAGAGAGAGAGAGAGAGAGAGAGTGAGTGAGTGAGTGTATGCTTGGGACCTTATTGCGCTTTTTGTGACAAATTGTTAGTCAGTATCACTTTGCTATGGCTTCTATGTAACACACATTTACATTGTGATACATATATGTTAGGAGTGATTAAGCCTGTGTAGTGCTCATCACTCTGTGAACAAGACATTACTGTCTCTAAAAAATGACACTCACACTCACACACACACACACACACACGTTGAGAAGAACATAGTATACTCTTTCTGTAGCAAATTGTATACATCGTCCTGTAAATTCTTGCTTAGTTGTTACTGCAGTCCTCTGTCTCCCCACTTCTGGACATCTTAAACATCCCTTCCACTAATGATTCCTGTCAGAGACAGCCAACTTATTTCACTTATCTGATTTCACTCTCACCACGTTAAGACTCAAAAGAGATTGTGGAATCACCTCCACCTCCTTTCTTTTTTCTATTTGCTGGACTTCTCTCATCCCTCAGTCCTTGTGTCTTTTCCTTTCACCATCCTCATCAGTCTCCTCATCTGTGGCTGCTTTTATTATTCATCAAATGTTATTAATTCAGTGTGTCTCACCTATGTTCCCTGATAATCAGTGTAAAAATCTATTATTATTCGACATCATGATTTTTCTATCATATCGTGATTAAAGGTGCTACTGTACTTCCATCCAACACCACACAGCAAAATTGCCAGTGTTAAATTAACACAGAATGTGTTAAATTTATCACTAGTAAGTGTCTATATGTTAAGTTTTAACACTTTTAAAAGTGTTAATTTTTTTACACACACCCAGAGTTATTTCAGCACTGTAAGAGTTGAAAAATTAACACTGGCAGTTTTGCTGTGTACAGGCAATTTAGGAGTTATTAATTAACCTAATCTCAGGCGTCTTTTTGGACTGTGGAGGAAGCTGGCAACGAGAGAACCCATGCAGGCACACAGGAGAACATGCAACCCACACAGAAAAGGACTGAGCTTTCTTGCTGTGAGGGTGACAGTACTAACCACTGCACCAATTTCGCACAATTCGTGTGGACACATCAAAGCAACGACCAAAATCCACACCATCCACATTAATTTTAAGGAATTTACTCTAGGGTGTTAGTTTTGATAAATCAAGTGTTAAAATAACATCAATACTCATTAATGTCAGTTAACACTGAAAAATTTAACACCAGCTTTTTGTTGTGCATTTTCATGTCTTTTTAATGGAGAATTTTACTGTCGAGCTTTTGAAAGTGTTTCTTGTGATAGAATTTTGGGACTTTCTGGTGTCAAAAAAATCCAACATTAAGGTTTTTTTTTTATTTTTATTTCAACTCACATCAGCCATTAACATGTCAAGGAGGTATGAGAAACTCAAAGGTCAAATGGCCAGGCCGAGGATCAACTCCAATCCGACCGCCTACCTCCTGAGCCATGCCGTCCCAAAGAGTCACAAAAGGTGGGCGAGATACCAGTTCCAAAGTGTAGCAACAGCAGTCACCTGGATGATGTGGGATGTGGATGGACCCACATGGATGACATCAAGATGTGTGCTAGGTGCTAGCTGAATGGAAGAACAAGGCCTGTTTATCAACACGTTGTCCCAAGTTAGTCATCAGATACCCCGCCAGTATAATAAGCTGGGCCAGCGGAGGATATAGGTCCCTGACATCAAGACAAGGAAGCTCCTCACAATGTATGGAGTTTTATCCCAAGTCAAGCACACTGAGACTGCACAGGGAGTGTAATGAGGGAGACCAAGGAGTAGTGAGCCGCCAGAACCACCGTCCAATATTGATGAAATAATGCCAGATGGGGGTTCAAGGACTAGACAGGACCCCAAGAGCAGGCTGTGCAAAGGCACCCTGGGACAGTTCAGGACATAACAGGAGGGGTGGGTACAGGCAGGAAAGCACACATGGAATCGCCATAACCAAGTGGCTGGTATAGTCTCACTCTCAATCTCTGTCCATATGCCTTCTGGGCATTTCTTCTTATTTTCTGTTTGTCTCTGCTATTTTCCGTTTAACTGAACCTCTCTAAACTAAGACGTGATGGTGAAAATTGTCTATTAGGAGTAGCTGCTTAATTCACAGTGGAGGTGTTGCATTAAACGCTATGAAGATGTACCATTTTGGTGATTATCTCATCTTGAGGGCAGAAAGGGGAGGTCCTTTTCTGTGTATGGAATCCATTTGTCTCTCTCACTACACACTGACCAGGAGATTTCACAAACTGACTGGAAATGTAAAGTTCAAAGTGAACAAAGAAAAAGCTGACAAAGGAAAAATGAAGAGAAATAATCATGCATTAGAAAGAAGCAGAAAGAGATTTAACACTAACCATTATGGCTCTGCATTGGCTCCAAATGTCAACTAGAGACAATAATCCTCCTCAGGTTATGAACCAAGATCCAGGCAGAACATTTATCATATTATTTCTTTTTTTCCAAATGTCACTTGATTTCAGTCCCCAAGTTCTGGCCATATGGCTTTATCAATATCCATAGTGAAGACAAATGATAAAACAGACACTGGACAGATGTTGAATAGGCCGGAAAGATGGATTTAGAAAAAAGGGAATAACTAGAAATGGTTATCCACGTGACTGATCAGAATACCAAGTTGAAACGAAATCCCAGAAAGTTATGTGTTCCTATTCTGTAGGAACAAAACAAGATATTGCTCTCTCCTTTGGCTCTTGGTTAAAATGCACTGGGTGCCTTGGACCTTGTTGATTTCTTTTAAAGTTTTCTTTATAATAATAGTTGGATATTAAAAGCAGGTGGGTGGAACAATGGGTGAAGTAATTTATCATTCAAGTCCACGGCTCATCAGTTACTTCCAAAAGGTGTGTTGTTCCCATTCCAGCAGGCTTTATGCCTTGTGCAGGAAACACAGTTGGACATTAAATTAAGGGCGGTGCTTCCCAAAACTTTTTAGAATTCATCAAACAACTTCTTAACTTTGTTTCACCTCGCCACCCAACCCCCCACAGGTATATATAATATGTACACAGATGTGATTATGTTTCTTCACAACTCTTTAATTGTCTTTACTGTTATTAGCTCTTTTTAGTATTTTCTTTACATTTTTACATGAATCTGCACTCATGCTATGTTCTCCTGTCACTATTTTCAGTTAGCAAATTAGCAAATTAAAGTATGTCCTAGATTTTTTCAAAAGATTATACTGAAGTGTGCAAGGACTCAACAAACAATAAAGAGTGTTTAGTACATAGCCTGCTGGAGATGTGCAGAGAGCAGCCTGCTGCAGGTCTGACCTTACGTTTTCATGTACTCCAGGGATTAGAGTCAGGGCACACATATATGATGTTGGGAATATGCAGTACCACAGTGAACAGCTAACTTTAGAGGCACCACGACTGCATAGAGTTTGACAAAAGACACAATTTGGCTTAAATTCACCTAAAATCTATGTGAGAGAAAGTGTTTAAACTTGGCCAAGATATTTCCTTTTGGCTTTTATTAATTTGCTTCATTGCATTTACAAGAAGAGCTGACCAAGGGAATGACTATGTTTTTAGAGTTTCCTGGTTCCGAGATGAGCCAGAAGCGCTGAAAAGGAAAAGACACATTTGGTGCGCTCCATTGCTAATCATTTCATAGCTAACCACTGTACAGCTTGTACACAAAGAGGCTGGTAAATATTACCAATGTTGCAAGGCTAAAAATTCACTTGACTTTCTGCTTAAACAGCAAGTAAGGTGTCTGAACCAGCAGAAAACAAATTCTGCAGACATACATGATATCAAATTCTTGTTACATGAACAGAATTTCACATATTGTTGTGTCGGAAATACAGGTCACCTGGAAATTTTAACTGACTTATTGTATTATACTGTACTTGAGGATACATAACAGATATATGACACTTTCTTACTGAAAACATCATTTGAGGTGGGGTTTTTTTGTCATTTCATTAGGAAGTGCTGACAAACTTCTATAAACTGCAACCACCTATTAGCAATGAATGAAACTGAAAAACTAATCACAGTTTTATCCAGTTGGAGGTAATGTTAAATAGGTGTCAGAATCACACACTGTGATTTGAATATTTTTACCTCTATTTGAATATGTTTATGGAAAAAATTTAAATGCCTATGCAATGTAAAGTATTTAAGATCTTTTTCCATATTTAATATGTAAGATTTTGTAGTTGAAGATGAAATTATTGTTTTGTTTGTTTTGTTTTTTCAGTGTTAGTCACCATCAAAAGTTTTCATACATAAACACCGATCACTTGTTCTCTGGGTATGAAACTATTTAACTACATTTTGAGACATATTGCTTACAGCTCACTTCCAGCTTTACAGCATCATTATGTTAGCAGCCTGTGTCATCCCATCCCCACTCAAGGTGCTGCTGTGTAGTCAGGGTGTATGTGCAGCATGTCCCAACATGTGAGTATGTGTATGTTTGCGTGCAGCATGGATTTGTACCTAAAGGGATGTAGGTAAAGTTGAGCGTGTTGAGTGACTGCTGCAAGGTCTTTATTGTGTGTATTGTGTGTGTGTGTTTCCATGTTTGTTGTTGTTTCAAGTTTTAGGTATGTTCTCCACTGTGTGTGTGTGTGTGTGGGGCGCGTGTGTGCTCGCATGTGTGTGTATTTGTGTGTTCTCTCATACTTTCTGGTCTTGTGCCTCTTGATTTACTGTTCACAGGTATGGGGAGTGATAACTGCTTTTAGAGCTCAGTACCCAGATGTCAGTTATTGTTGCACCTATAATTAAGTGAGTCACACTCTCTCTCTCTCTCACACACACACACTTATTCACAGGCACGACTTTGTCTTCTGTCTAATAGCCTCATTCTCCATCTCAAGTGTTTTAGTAGATGACAAAGCAGACTCAGTCTTGCAGCATGAATTGAGATCACATTAGAAAGACAGTGATGGGAATAATTAAATGATTGTGGACCTTCAGTGATGATAACTAAACCACATTCAACAATAAACAACATTCAGCAGAACCTCATCTTAAGGGCCCGGTGTAGTAAATTTTTCAGTCTACAACCAGTGGCATGCCATCAGGAAAAAGGAAGGCAAACAATGCTTGACCAGTTCAAGCTAAAAAATAGACATGAATTAATGATAGTGAAGTAGAAGCGATATTCTCCTTACATCTCAGAACAGCGTTCTGTCCCTAAGGACGGATATAGCCTGTTTGCATCAATTAATTTTGTAATTTACTGCCCACTTCTGGCCACAGTGTTATTGTCCCTGTGTTAGGTTGATTACCAGCCAAGGTTACATCTATTGTTTCTGTCATTTTCATTGGTGTGGGTGTGTCCCATTGACAAATAGGGTGGGAAACAGCATTTTGGGATGTTTGCACATTGTGGATAATTGTGAGAGCTTGGTTGACTAGCTACAAACAAACATGCTTCCCTATGCTGCCCTTAACGAAGCCCACCATTCTGAGATCAGTTTTGATATTGCATGCATCACAGTAATGCAGATGCATACAGTAACTATAGATCGCGATTAAACTTACTCAAACGCTCTCCCAAGCTTTTAAAAGGAAGTACTGCGTAAACAAGCAAATTACACTGATCTATCAAACGCAAATTGGTATAATTGCGGACTTTCAGCCTGACAATACCTTGAGAGTAAAATACAGCTATTGATTGCATTTGATGAACGCCAACAGGCAACTGTGTTTATATACTGCAACAAAAAGTGTCATGTCACACATGTACATGCATCATATACATGTGCACAAAGTGAAATGTTTGTTCATACTGTATGACACAGTTGGTATAGCTTTATTTTATCAGTTTTCAGACATAAAGCTGCAACTATAGCTTATAGACTTATGTTTACATTGTAAAGCCAAAGCTGATTGCATAATATTGTGCAGGACTGGACTAATTAGTGTAGCAGAGCCAGCTCAACTTCTCTGCCTGCACACCACACTAGAAAGGTTCAATTGCATAAATAGATATCGCTCCATATTTTACACCACTATAGCACTACATTTCCCATTTGTAGCTTATAAAGGTTCAATATTGATTTAACTTTGTCTCTAGTTATTATACTCAATCCTGAGTCACACACACACACACACTCACCCACCCAGTCACTGGTAGTAACTAAACAGCATGAAGATGGCAAGGGTTTTGAGGTGTGAGTTTAAACTGGAGGCTCTGAGCTTCGTCACATTACCTCCCACTCCTGATGTTAGCAGCCCCATGGTGTGTGCAAATGTCAGTCTCTCTCACTGTCTTGCCTTCAGTGCGTATGATGTGTTTGTGCGTGCTGTTCTCTCTCACCCTGCCTCTCTCCCTTTCTCTCTCCGTGAGGCTAAATTATTTTATTGAGCAATAAAATGTCAAGACACATTAGCAGGGCTTAGACAGGAGACAAGGGGAATGTGGAGGAGAAACAAGTGAGAGGAGTAAAAAAGTAGTACAGTAGTACGGCAAAAACAAAGGAGGGGGGAGGTTTTATAGCACGATACATTTCACTTTCACAGAATCATCCTGCTGTTCAACTTCTCCAACAACAATATAGGTACCAAAATTCATCCATATCCCACATACTGACTGCTTATATTCAACAAGGTTTTGATGCATTCAAAACTTGCCTAAGCTCCAGCCATAGCCTCTCAATTGGGCGTACGTCTAAACATTGGGTCTAGACCCAGTCAGTCCAAAACTTCAAATGTGCTTCTTTTTAGTCATTCTGTTGTAGAACTGCTTTTGCACTAATGGCACCAAGCTGGTCCAGACAAAATTCTTAAGCATAGCCAGCCTGAGCAAACATCCTGTAGCCCTTACCTCCATGGTTTTGAACAGTTACAAAGTTTGACAAACAAAACCAAGACAACTGCACTTCAACACTAAGTCACTAAGTGTGTATAAATGGATAGAGAGAGTGTTTCAGGAATAGCCATGGCACATTTCCTGACCTTCCAGTAGCTAGTTTAGCCCCAGTGACTATACATTCCATAGCTGTGATCCACCAGGAGATGTATTTCTCCTCTTATAGTAGAAGCTAACAGTCTCTCCCCACCTTCATGCCCTGCGACAAACAAACATGTTCTAGACCAGTTTAATAAGTGACATTAACCTTGCTTCAAACTCCCTGTAAGACAACAAACAAGTCTATCCCCAAATACCTAAATGGCTTTACTACAATTTTTACTGTAATGTAATACCTTTCACTACTCTTTATTGAAAAAAAGTACTTGCATAACTGTAATGCATTACTAAGTAATGCATTGCTGCCTAACACTGATGCTGAGCTCTATCCTCTGATTATCCTCAGTCTTGTCTGGTATGTTATCTTTGGGGAATCCCTTGCATATTGTGAATATTTGTACTTTTTAAAATCTTTTTTTCTAATCCTTGTCTTTCACTCTAAAATTTTTGCACAAACTTAACATTACTTGTGTATGTGACAATAAACCTTTGAAATCCTTCAGCATGTACAAAATCTTTGGGTGACAGAGCTATAATTTAATTAGATAAATTAAGACACGTTGTGTGTATACTATAACTGGAGTCAGTTGATTCTGCCTTTTAGGTCTCAAATCTAGAACATGTAAGAGCATATGGGGTTTTTAGGTATCCAGCCATTATCACTCAGGCCACAATCACCCAAAAGCATGTTGTATCACCAACCTAATCAAATCAGAAAGCCATGCAGATCATGCAGCATTTTGGCACAGTGAGTTGAAAGACTCTCTCCTCTTTTCACCAGTTACAGTCACACATATGCAAATTGTATCCAAATTTCATTATCTGGACAATAAAATATTTATATATAACCTAATCTATGCAAAACAAATCACAGCCAATTCACTGATACCGGCTGCAACTCCAGTAGGGGCTTTGAGAGGTGGTGCACAAGCCCAGTGAGTGTGACCATTTAGAATGACTGCTATGATGTTTGTAATTTGCAGGCATCATGGCCAGCAAGTCTGATTAGATCAGTCAACACTCCAATTATAAAGGGGTTTATGGGTGCCAGCCTTAGTGGATTAGTCTTAAAGCTGAAGCAATTTGAGCTTGGCACGCTATGTGATGATGTTGCTGTTTGCTGTGTGGAGCTCTGTGCACTGGCATATTTTGCCACAACTTGATTTGCATAAATTTCATAGGGAATAACACAAAAACACCATGTTCTTTTCAGCAACCAAAGAGCACAAAAAAAGGGACAGAGTGCCCTCACAATACCACAGTAATGAACCTAGACAAACACAGCGTGTGCACAGACAGCATGGCGGCTGAGCTGTGGTGAAGTGTTTTTTGGCCACTGGTGTGTACCTGCAGAGCAAGCAGACACTGGGTCAGGAGGAATTCATCATCAGTAGCTGGGGTGAGCCTGGATTCAGTAATGATAGAAGGTTTTCCCTTCAAGCAGGGTGTGCTCTGTGGCCCAGCGCTCTGACACTTGGATGGTAGAGGACAACAGTGCGGAGTATGTGTGACACAAAAGAGCCAAAGAGAAAATTGATACGTGGAAAGCTTTGACATTCAACCAGCTATTTAAGACAGCAAAGGTAGACCATTATGATGATTATATTAGTTATCAGGAATTAAATAATTTATAGTTCTGGTCTAAGGAGAACGTGGCAAATGTTTCATCTTTTGAACTGAAGAGTGTTTTTATTCAGTTTTCACTCCTTTAATAAACAGGCTAATGGCATATTCACTGCATTATCTAATTAGACTACACAATACCACCTACTATCAATATATGAATGGATAGAGGACAATCTTTATGGGACTTTCTAAAAATCAATTTCTTTCCCCCTTTTTTCTTCTTTTTGTTTTAAACGACTTGTTGTCTTTTTCTTCTTATTATCTTATTTCAATTTGGAACGAATGTGTTTTTTATTGCCCGGGTTCCCAAAAGGCTTTTTCTGAGGTATATAGGTATATATTCCTATGGAGTAAGGCCCAAGACACACCTTGAATAATATTGTATAGTATCTGATTTGGATCATCTACACCAGGGGTGTCAAACTCAAATACACAGTGGGCCGAAATTAAAAAATTGCTACAAGTCAAGGGCCAGACAGGTTCAACGTTTATTGAAAACTTATTGAAACAACCTTTTTGCACATATTGAACCTGGAACTAAGAAGGCCTATAGATAGAACATTAATTATGAAATAAATTAAATAAAAACAATAAATAAATAAAAATAAAAGAAATAAAACCAGTTTCATTAATTTCTTATGGCTTTATCTGCAGTTTTTCCAGAGCAATTTCAAGTGAAAACATTTTCTACAGGCAAACAACAGCCAAAAGTAATTTACTTCAAAGAAAAATCAAATGTCCTGTAGTAGCAAGAGAAAAATGAAAAAATGTAAAAAATGTAAAAATGAAACTGCATTAAAAAGTGAAAATGTGGGGGGCACCCCCATAGCCGAATGGTTGGGCGCGTCCCACATGGGCCTAAGTGCCCTGAGCAGCTGGTCTCCGGATCGACCCCCGGTCTGGCCGGACCCTCACTGTGTGTCACTCCCCCACTCTCTCTCCCTGTTTCTTGTCTCCTCTCCACTGTCCTGTCCAATAAAGGTGAAAAAAGCCAAAAAACAAAAACAAAAAAAAACCCTGAAAATGTGTCAAAGCACTGTTTGCTGCTCTGTGATGTTCACTAGTCCTTTGACTAGTTTGATACCAGCGGGCCAGCTCTAATAGTAAATAAATTTTGTCATGCGGGCCAAAGATAACTCATTCATGGGCCACATGTGGCCCACGGGCCTTGGGTTTGACACATGTGATGTACACCATTACAAGTCAATTAACATGAATTCCTATTAGCCATAGATGTTAAAAATAAAAATCACCTAGATTAATGTCCATACTGAAGAAAAAGTAAATTAATGTATTTGAGGATTTTGAGCCAAGAAAAGTCCCATTTTATATGAGATCTGATTTAATTTATGGATGGGCATCCTCAATGGAAATATGTCTGTGAGTAAGTACTCTATGAATATGAGCATGCCATGTGTGTATCTATTTTGACTGTGTAATGACTCTGTGGAGTGCAATCTGTGTTTGAAAATCAGTCAGGGTGTACACATTAAAGGCAGGGTTGGCTATTATAATCAATATCTTATACTACTACTACTTATAGTCCACTAGCTGCCGCTTCTGTGAGTGTCAGGTGTTTCTACACAGCCCTGGCTTTAAAATTGTGATTCCAACCAATCATGGCATTCATGCTCATGCAGAGAAAGGGTCAGAGGAATATATTTTTTTAAAGGCCAGGGGGAAGACCTGCGTAAACATTGGTGTGGCTTTCCAGCAGTGGAGAGGCCTCTGGGAGCTGAAAGGCCTAAAAACTGTTTCTGCCTGACAGGTGGTTACTTCTACTGTGTTTCACAGGACAGCATTGTTTTGTCTTGTTCTTGGTGTAATGTTAGTTAGACTAGGAGGAGAGTTATGAGTTACACTGTCTACAGCTACTGTGCTAGCTCTGAGAAACTGTTTCATCCACTCTGCATGTTAACTTCACTGCAGCTCATGTAACAACAGATAACAACCTTCATGCTCTGTTGTTTGCTCTGTATTATGATTTTTTTCCTTAAAGTGTTTGGGAGGGTTTTTATAGATGGGAAGATCGGAAAACAAAAGTATGTGAGCACACTAGGATTGAGGCATAATTTGAAATGCTATGTCAGGTGAAGTTAAAAGCACCTCTTGCTTTACTCTATATATATGTTGTTCCTTTGATGACATTTTATATTATGTATGTTTCAGCTATTGAAAAAGATACATCCACTTCCATATTGTGTAAGACCAGGACCTACACCAACTTGTCCAGAAGATGTTGTGGTATTTATCTGTTTTTTGTCCCATAGGAGATGTGTCTATTCTGCAGAGGACACTATTATCACATGCAGGGGTGCCACCGTGACAGAAATCAAGGGCTGATGACCTAAGATTACTCTGTCCGCTTTCAGGTCTGTCTTCACCATCCAATGAAGAGCTTTTGAAGATGCAGGTCAGCAGAGGAGTAGGTGAAGTTTGTCTTGAGTTTTTCAATAAATGAATTGTTTTTGCCCCACACAATATTTTCATTCTAACTTTGAGTGAATAGTTTTCATGGCACATGTTTTTATTTTTTCAGAGGGCACTCACAGGCAAAGAACCAAGGATTGACTCTCTGTACTGGATTTTGTGTGACTGGGCACTGAAGAAAATGTTTGTGTTTTTGTTTGGTTCTGTTATCTTTATCATATTTGTTGTATTGAACTTTTGAATACAATGAACACAAATAACACCATCATGTTCTGTTTAGCCTGTAAAGTGGAGAAGTAGAAAATTTTTCTGATTACAAACAACCATTTGTCATATCCAGTCTATACATTTTTCCAAAAACATAACCATACAATAAATAAAAATAAGTGTTGAGGGCTTGGCAGTATTTCCACTCAATGTCAGATGGCATCTCCCTGCATCTCTAACAGACACACCAGGTTGGCTGACCCAGGGCAGGGTGTGGTGTGACTGTAATTAAAGAATCTGTTTTCATGACAATTTGAATGCCTGTAGAAATTCCTGTCTCAGACCCAGCTAACTAAACTGCAGCACAATCAATCATAACAGAATAAAACACACCTCTCTCTTTCCCTCCATGCCCTCTTCTCTCCAACACCCCCACCTTACTGTCTCTCATCCTTTCAAAGTAATATTCCTCAATCAATCACTGCCCTCTCTCTCTTTACAATATGTTTTTTTTCACCAAATGTCAATCAATCATCAGCTTCCATTCTCTTCCTCACTTCGTGTCTTTCTTATAATCCCTCGCTCCATCCTTCATCACTGTGGCTTGTGTATTATCAATCACTCCCTTTTCCCCTAATTCTCTCCACACTATTCCAACCCCCTTCTTCACAGTCTCCTCTTATTGATCAATCAATCAGTCCATAGCTTGGCTTCCCTGACACTCAAAAGATGGAAAATCGCTTTATATACCTGACCCTCCTATAGACATACCTCATACACACATATGCGCAATGTACACACACAATGTCTCACATCATGTCAGGTCAGCATATTTTCAAAGATATATTTTAAGTAAGGGGTGGTGTCTTTGTAGTGAGGATCAAGTACAAAGAAAAAAGGATCTGCCTTGGAAACCTGCACTGAGAATAGCTCAAAGACATCTCATGACCAACATGTTGCTGCTGTGTCCATTTTTAGGAGAAAATAAATGAATAAAAATAAAAAAGCCCTCAAGTTGTCTTTGCAAGTGTCTTACTCATACACTCCTATGGATTGTATTGAGGGGTATGGACCAACAACCTATATGGGTGTTTAGGTTGGAGAACTTGTTAGTCTAGCCATGCCTATGAGCCATGCTAGTGATATGACTCTTGGGGTGGCAGTGTCAGTTAGTCAGTCAGTCAATACACCACTTTGGCCCAGAGGGAACTCTCTTGACAACTACTGGATTGCCATGAAATTTGGCAAAGATATTCACATTTCCCAGAGGTTGAATCTGATCCTGTGGGGCAGTGGGGCAGCACAGCTCAATAACAACTGTTCATTTTGTGATAAAAGCACCAAATATAGCATATGTGTTGATAGATGTACTGGGAACAAACCTTGATATTGGGCCATTACAAACTCACACCCTTGTGGCCGTGGCAGCCATTTTTCAAAATGGCCACCAGCGGTTGGTCAAACTTTCCTGTCTGATTGGATACTGCATCTAGTATTACATGTGGGTAGTTTTTAGTTAGAAAATCATAGTGTCTGGTAGAGGTATCTGTAACTGTTTGACCAACAAAATGATCAAAATGAGGAGAATGGAAGGGAGTTGTTTATACTGTAAGTCGGGCAAAAGTTGTACATTCTAACCTAATATTCATTGCCAGTGCAATCGTTGTGCCTTCAAAGCATCAAAATGGCATAAAATTAAATAGATTTTAACATCATTATACTGTACTTTTCATCTCTATTTTTCATAATAATTTTATCAATAGCTAAGTTTTAAAAACTGTGTGAGCCCCACCACCCCAACCTTTAACTAGTGGAAACTGAAATATTTTTTATAAATCAAAAGAATCTGTTTTCCCTAGTTCCTAATATGACAGCTACTCACATAACACTAATACATTACCAGGCTTAATGTATAGGTGTACATACAGTGCATTACATCTTGTGAATATTGACTGAAATTGTTTTTTTTTTTCTTCAATATTTTAACATTTTTTAAATGGGGGGAATTTCCACACAGCTAAAAACTACAGGTTTTAAGCTTTGATGTATAGATTGTGGGGGTTTGAAAGAAATCCAGCAGCCAAACAAGATTTTACCTTCTCCTCCTTGATATGAGAGTTTCCCTGAGTTACAGCTGAGAACAGTCAGCTGACAGCCTGCTGCCCACTGTGGGGGCAACTACAGAATACGGGATCACTTTTCAATAGTGTATACTAATTGAAATGACTGGTTAGTGAAATTAAAATCCTATGTTGCAAACAGATGGGGCATTTTTATTTTGTGGCCATCCACAATAATATTGTAATGTGTTGGTGGTGGGTGGAACTTCCCAGCATGCTTTGAGACAATGTGGTTGTTGATACAAGTTTAAGTTAAACCCTATTTTAATCATTAAAGCTGTTACTTGGCATATATCAGTTCTTGTGGTTCTTTACATTGTTTCTACAGTATTTTGGTAAGTAGTGGTAGTAAGGATAGTTCAGTGTATGGGGCTTTACCTTTACGAACTAGTGATGTGCGATATTGCAAAATTCAATATCGATATAATACTGAGTAAATACAGGTCCAGTATCGCCGATACCAATACTTTCTACTTACAAAAGCAGCTTATGTTCTGTCATGTAGGGGAGAACAGTGTGTCATGATGTATGAGGCGATTGCAACTTCAATATGCTGAATCTAAATAAGTTTTCATGACCACTAGAAGATTTTGTAATTTTTGCTTTCCGTTGTCAATGAATTACTAAAGCTTATCAGTCTGCTAAAGTAACAACTGTGATGACCAATTGCACTTTATGCTTAAGATCCAACATGAGTGACTAGAATATTACTTTTGCCACTATATTAGCTACCTGGATATTTGCCTCTCTGAAAGGACTGCCAGTGACCTCTGTCTCTGTGCTGGGGGTCTGGGTCTGTCTAACGGATTTCCCTCTTTCTTTCTTTGTTTCTTTTGCAGCTTGAGGTACTTTTTTGTGGTTTTTCATGTGTCTGTATAAATTGGTGGCACTGCCACAGTAGTGAATAGCTTTCCTACACACACCGTACATTGTATACAGTGATTAGTTTACAGGAGAAGTCTGCGAGGTGGTGTAAGGTCCAGCACCCTTTCAAGGGAGGCAAGCCTTCACGTTCCTCACTTCCTTCTCTTCAGTAGACTCATCTTTGCATTTCTTTATTACTGGTACAGATTTAGTGACTCACTTGTCCTAAACAATGATGTTTCCGTTTGTTGAAGGATCCAGTGTTGTGTGAAATGTCTTATGCTTGACATGTCTTCATCACTACACACACTAGCCTGTACAGTGGCCCTTGGGGATGATGTTTCTATGACCCCAAGCTGGTGCAGCTTCTTAATCTTCAAGCCAGAGTTTTCATGCATTTTGCAAGCATACATTTTTCTGTCTGTGACTCTTCGCTGGCCAATCCAAAATGGCTTGAGTTTAAAGAACTGAGCCTTGGAAAGTTTGTGCCTGTGATTCTCAGACAGAAACTTTCTATGAAGATTTGCCATAGTTTATATATATATATATAGTTTATATATATATGTGTGTGTGTGTGTGTGTGTATGTGTGTGTGTGTATATAGTCCTGTTTATGAATTCTCTAGTAGAGACTTCATCTTGATGAAGGAGGCAGCCAACAAGTGTGTGCATTAGTCCTGTAATGTTCACTGATGACATACACAGCTTTCTTCTGAACCTCTTTTCTACCTCTCTCCTATGTCGACAATTACATGCTTTCTCTTGGTCATCATCTCAAGTCTATTCAGTCTTGTCTTTAGGGTTGACCATGTTTTTTGTCCTCTCCAGAAGCTTCTCTTTGGTGTAGTGCAACTTTGACCTGATATTTTTTTCTTCTGTTCCTCTTTTTAGATGAATCCTCTGGGCTCGGTGTTGACTTCTTGACCTCTTCATTTGCTCCTTGAACATGTAGTGGTGTGTCATCTTTGCTGCCTGATGGTGTTATGCGTAATAGAACCTTTTGAGCTGCTCTTTACAGTGTGCTTCTTCATCAGATCTGGAGTTTTCTTGATTTTTACCATTTTTGTTTTGTAATCCTACTGTTATGGGCATGTCATGCGATGGTAAAGACTGAATGGCTTACTGTGTGTTTGTGTGTGTCCGATGAGAGGTGAAAGAAACCTAAAAAAAGTCCAACTGCCTTCAACAATAGCACTTAAGACTACCATGGCCCGGCTGACTGAGAACCTACACAGACACAGTCTTTCTGCTGTGCTACTTGTCATAAGTAGGGTAATGAGGGCCTGTAGGGGATGATTCATTACAAGATATGTCTCTGGGACATGCTTCAAGTACTTCAATCAGTGATGGAAAATCCCTTTCTATTTTTCTCTGAAGTTATTGTACAAAGTGTGTGCTCAGCATCCTTTACACTAATTGTAAAGTGGGGACACCTGAGCTGTATCAGCGCATTGTCACCTTGTCATCATGTTTGACCTGTAGAAGAAGGCAGCAACTAACTATATATGTCCATTTTAAAATGTGTTCAACTCAACAATCTGCCTGTCATGTATTTAATTTGTTCTGTTTCAAAGTTATTGTTTGTATTCCTGAATGTAGTGTAACTGTCCTTAAGATCAATGTTATTTACAACTGACCATAGTGGCCCAGTCACAATTTTCAAACAAACTTAATGACTGTGACAAATAGAAATCTTTTAAATTTGAATTTGCTTCAGTAGAGAGCCAGTCTCAGTTTTTTGTGTGGCCAAGTGAGCTTTCAGAAAATTCTTCCAAGGTCTTAATCAGGTGTAAGAGTCAAAACTACACCAAAATTTGTTAAAACTAATTACTACACCTGACCACATGCAGCAGATATCACAGGATCATTTCAGTTCCAAAGTTGTTTCCCTGGTTGCATGTTTTCTTTCTGTATGTCCATAAATCTAGCCTATCTGTGTTACCTTGTCATAGAACAGGCTGTTAATGACACAGAATACTCAGAGGACTTATGGAATGGGGATATGTTTTCTGTGAAATCCCCCTTTGTTGCCAGACATAGCTAATGTCCCAAATCCAATACATAACTTCCATGTCCAACCGCAATGGTTTCCACAAAACCCAGAGCCCTTTCCTTTAGCATATTTTTGTGGATGTATCTGATACAGGTTACATCTAGTTCTCTAGTTCTCATTCTAAAAGCCAAAGCATCTAAGTTTTCCATTTCTGGCCAACTCATCCACACTAGTTTGATTTTTCAGTTATAGTTAAAGATCGAGTGAAGTAACTCCAACAACTTTGTTTTGCACAGAATGAGACATGGTCTATTACAACTTTTATGTGCTCTCTGTTCCTTTCTACAAATAACCGGTAGATGGAATTGCTGTTGCAACATGTGCCTTGTTAACTTCATATTTGTCACAGAATTGGGAAAGATATTTGCAGTCTTTGAAACCCTAGGTTATGAAGTGGTTCTTGCTGGCAAATGGCAGGGCTTACAATACAAAGCATCCCTTGAATTGCCATACTGTCACCAGGGGAAATCTTTCACACCACGGGCCAGAAAAAACATCTTGCTTTACCCGAAATTATGGTAGCCAGAACTGATGTGTGTTTGGGCTAAGTCATGACATAATTTGAACAGGACAATTCTGAGAGGGCTTGTGTGTCCTACATGGTATTCAGATGTTATTCCTCTAGAACATCAGTGGCTCCTGACACACCACATGTGCTAAGAAGTTGTGTTATGGCTGAATTAGCAAACACCTGTCTATTTGAAAATGGGAGAAGTATAATAAGTTTTTCTACTCATCATGGTATACTTGTGAAGCAAAGTGCTTTATTAAATAAACACATCTCCTATTGCTCAGTGCTGTGGCTGCTGTTCACTGACAAATAAGGATCATGGATGGATGGGCTGATTATAATTTTACAAAATACAGATAATGATAATTCTGTTTCTGAATGGCATCAAGTAGTAAACGACATACCAAACTGTTTTATTTTAAATAGTCTCACAGTCTAGAGAACGCTGAAAAAAATATTCAGCAAATGATACTCATTCTTTCAGCTTTAAGCCTGTGATTGGGTTGGCTTGAGCTCCATACTCACCTAGGCACACCCATGCCTACGTATATGATCTACTCTCTCTCTCTTTTTAGCTAACGAGACATTAACTGTACTGTTCTGTGTGTATCTTAGCTGCTGTAGCTTAGGTAGACTGTAACACATGCAGCAGAGCAATATACACATAACTAAGATGATTATACTGATACTGGTGATAGTATTTATTTGAGTCATCTGTGTACCACAAATAAGGTTTATAGGAAA
This sequence comes from Lates japonicus, assembly GCA_033238685.1. Classification (NCBI taxonomy): domain Eukaryota; kingdom Metazoa; phylum Chordata; class Actinopteri; family Centropomidae; genus Lates; species Lates japonicus. The sequence continues at coordinate 2,607,772 of BRZM01000055.1, read as the reverse complement.
GAATGATATCTCTATATCCGGCTGCTACATACTGAAAGTTTGAACCTGACTAAGACTAACCAACATTCTAACGTGTTTACAAAGGAAAGCAGATATAGAATTTACTGTGTTCACCATCTTAATTTAGTATGTTAGACAGCTAACATTTGCTAATTAGCACAACATAGAGTGAAAGACCAATGAGAATGTTATTTGTTTCACATAAAAAAAATTGAAACTATGACCAGGTGGTGGGGGTTGCTAAAGTCTTGAAGTCTTGCTAAAAACATGAATGTCTGTACAAAATTTTGTGCTAAACCATCTGAGATTTAGCAAGATATTGTCAACTTCTGATGGTAGCATAACAGCAAAAGTCAGGGAATCACCAATTCAAGGATTCACCATATGGGGACCATGAATATGTGTGCCAGTCTTTCTGGTACAGTCATTTAGAACTCTGACCTACTAATCTTGATCACCAAAAAAAGTAGAATTTTTTTGTAAATCAATCCAGTTGTTTATGAGATTAGTCTAGATGTAAGTGGTGGACTGAATGACACTGTGATGATGAGAGTAAAAAACAGTATTCTATCCAGAAGAGTCTTCCGTATGTAAAAACATGTCGACCACAGGGTTGATTGTTTTGTTTTATTGTTTTTTGTTTTTTCAAACAAACCAAAAAAAACCCTGTTGCCTCTGAAATGTTAATGCAATTAGACTGCAATAGTTTTCTTGCAATAAATCAGTTTCCTATTACAGTAAGGTCTTTTAAAAAATATATATTTTCCTATTTGGTCTTTTGTCAAGCCCTTTGTCCACCTCCCCACTCTCTCTCATCCAGCAGACCCTGGGGAAGATTCTACTGGCGCATGTTTGCCTCAAACTTGGCATATCTCATAGCAGACCTTTAGACATGAGATAGTTTTTTGGATAGGTACTGATGGACTGGTGTTTACTATTGGTATAATCTGCAGGATCGCTTTATTTCACGGTGCTTTGTGAGGGCTGGCATAGCTGTTGCATTTAGGAGTCTGCAAACTTAGCAACTTTAAAGCTTTGCTAGTGCTAGAGTTCATACTTAACTTGGCTTTGTGTATGAGCGTCATGTTGTAGCCAGATTTTCCTTTCTTGTATATATCTTGGGATGATTTGTGACTACTAAGACATTAAGTCCACAGAAACTTATTTGTATCCCACTTTTAGTATTAAATACATCTGTTGTGTAACTGCCTCTTAGAGTAGTTAAAATGATGTTTTTGACATTTTGTGAAGTGTGTTAGCACTGGTGAAGTCTGAGGTCAGTGTTTTTTGCTCCTGAATGTAACTGTTGCCAACAAGCTAGTTCTTGAATTGAGAACCTTTTTAGGGTTTAGGTTTTAGGTCTTAGGAACCATAATAAATCAGGCTGGCAGTGTCTGTAGAGGACTTTCTGTCTGAATCAAAGCAGTTTTACAAAGACACAGCAATTGAAAGTACCCTCTAGCTATGAAATTCAAATCACTAGAAGTGAGCGTCGACTTAAGCTCTTCAGGCTATTTTGATTGCAAAGGGCAAGGAACTCCTGAAGAGATAGGTCTCTATGAAGAGTCCTACGCACCCCTTTCAGAAATCAGAGGCCCTTTTACAGTTTGATAAGTTGATGTGTTTTATTTTGTTTTGCCATCTTAAAACATACAGGAAAAGTCAATTCCATCCCTTTATCTCCAATCTCTTTCAGTATATAGTTTAAAAAATAACTTGTTCCATCCTGCTGTGGAGCTGATAACTGCCCTCAGGGCTGCTGACATTTACAAACAGTACAAGTTAACACAAACTGTGTCCCTGTCTATATCCCTGCATGTATCTCTAGCTAATACAGTTTGTTTGTGGATATATTTGACATACTAAGTGAATCTGCATAAATTCTGCACTCTGTTCTCTCTACAGTCATCACCCCACACCTAAGGTCCACTGACAGGTCCCGAATGCCTCAGCATTAAGATTTTAGGCTGCAGAACTTCTTAATAGTATCTGTGCTGTTGATGGATGCCACATTCCAATTGTGAAACCACTCTCCCAAAACCCAGTGGCTTACCATAATAGGAGACAGCACTATTCAGTAATACCAAATGGGTTGTGTGACAGCCAAAGGCAGTTATGTCATGTCAGTGTGGGCGACCTTTACTGGCTGGCATTATGCTCCAGCATTTTGGCTGTCACAGGCTGGACCACTGAAAGAAGATGCTCATCCCCTGGTGCCATTGGGAATTCTGCATATTTAATGTTGTTACAGATTATGAGGCCCTACAGGGGTGATGACATTTCCATAGGGACAAAAGGAAATAAGGCTCCAGTGTGTTTCCAGATTAAGAGACAATCTTTGTGGGTATAAATGTAGACCTTATAAAATACATTATATAACATATTTTGCTTACTATACAAAACTTTGAGCTCTCAAGTGGAAATTACCTAAAAACTAAACCCACCTTAAAACATCAGTCTTTGACCACTGGTCCAGATACTAGCTTTTCCATCCATCCATCTATCCAACCATCCATCCATCCATCCATTATTTATACCACTTATCCATTAGGGGTTGCAGGGGGCTGCAGCCTATCCCAGTTGATAGGCTGGGCAAGAGGTGATGTACACGCTGTGCAGCCAACATATATATAGATAAACAACCATTCACACTCACATTCACAGCTACAGGCCATTTAGAGTCATCACTTAACCTTACTTCCATGTCTTTGGACTATGGGAGGAAGCCAAAGTACCTGGAGATAACCCACACAGGCACAGAGAGAACATAAGGCTTTTATTTAACTATAAACTCTCACAGTCTGGGTCAGTGGCAGGCAAGAGAAAGATCAAGGTGACTGTTCAGATCAGATATATCAGGCCCAGCATTCACCTGTTCAAACTGGATCAACTTGCCAACACCTTTGTTCCATTTTGGTCATTTTATTTGGTGAAATCACACATGAACCTCATTAAAATCACCTATCCCACTTTAGTCATGTTCTGCTGATGTCAGCTGGCTGATAATGCAGACAAAAAAGTTCTATTTCAATTGTGGCATTAATGCTTGCCAGACAGAATTAAGATTTGTGTGCTCTGTGATCCATGACTTTTAGTAAGTAGTTTATGCTGAAGACCTCTCCCTTATGCTGGTGACTCTTTTTACACCTATTTAAAGGCAGCAGGTATCCTCAACAGGTGAATTCAAAATTGAATTCCACTTAAAACAGTCATCAGGTGCTCCTGGCAATGTATTTGATTTGCTGTATTCATGTTTTGAAACTTCTCCCCTCAAAAGAAAACTCCACCGGATTCTCAAAGTGTGTCATGATGGGCAGAGTCCTGCACTGAAAGCAGATCACAATAGTGAATGTGACTGGCCATTATTGTCAAAACCCTCTAACATGCCTGCCTATGATGTATGATAATGTAATCTTTCTGATCCCACCCTATGTGTTTCCAAGTGCGCACTAGGCAGGGTGCTGTGCTGTGCTGCCAGGCTCTTGAAAATAGAGCTCTACCTGTTACATATTGTACATGCTACACCAATGCATCATTTGTGGATTGCAGCTTTAATGCGTCACCTCTCAGTCTTTGGTCACAGACTTTATTTCATTAATTAGGCTCTGCTATCTGCTCCTATATTGTACTAAAGACATACTGTATGTCACAATTAAAACTACTTGTGAATGTCCCCATAAGAAATGTGAGTGAAAGTGAAATGCCCAACAACAGGTAAACAGGGCAGTCAGCAGACTGAAGCACTGCAAGGTTGTCAGCATAGTCCAGAGGGCCGAACAGGCCTGTGATGGAACCAGAGGAGAGGTGCCTTGCACAAAAAGCTTAACACACTTGCTATGTTGGACAGCTTAACACAAATTGATAGTAGCTCTGTAATGTGTGTTGGCTCTATTTTTTTTTACTATTTTTACTTTAACTATTAACTGTTAACTTATTGCAACTATAATCTTTATCAAATTGAATATTTATATCTTAATTTGGACCAACATGTGAATAGTTTACTAAAATTGAAAATAGATTTATTCTAATGTAATAAATCTGATATTTATCAATTGTGGGTATGGCATTACCAATTATGGGCTCTGACATTCACTATAACTACACAAAACACTGTCATAATTTAGACCAAGATAAATAAACTTTGGCGATTCATTTAAAAGAAAAGCGAAAAATGAAATAAATCAAAATACATTACAATTGAGATGAACCCAAACACACCCCCAGGCTATGTAAGGGCTGTCTGACCAAGAAGGAGAGTGATGGTGCTGCATCAGATGGCTACTTGGAAGAATCTAAGATATAAAACATATTCTGGTTTGTTTAACACTTTTTTTGTTTACTATATAATTCCATATGTGTTCCTTCTTAGTTTTGATGTCTAACATACAATGTAGAAAGTAATAAAAACCACCAAAGAAAAACCACTGAATGAGAAGGGGTGTCCAAACTTTTGACTGGTACTTTATATAATCCACCAACTAAATTGTATTTCTAAGAAAATCCATGATAAATGTTATGTTTTGTTCTGTAAGCCTGTCTGATAGTAATTACATCAAACTTCTGTTTGATTTGTGTTTTGGAACATATTTCAACCAAAAAAAACATAACAACATAATCCAGCCATATGTTGTCAGATGTGTTTGATTCTAGTTGTAATACAACAATCAGTTGTTGTGCCAAATACATACTAATGCACAATTCATTCATTCATTTATTCATTATCTACCACTTATCCTTAAGGGCCGTGGTGGGGCTGGAGTCAGTCCCAGCTGACTTTGTGTGAGAGACAAGATACACTCTGGACAGATCGCCAGTCTATCGCAGGATCTATTGACAAACGACCATTCACCCACACATTCACACCTACAGGCAATTTAAAGTCACCAGTTAACCTAACTTGCATGTCACTGGACTGTGGGAGGAAGCTGGCAGACACAGAAAGAACATGCATACTCCACACAGAAAAGCCAGGTGAAGCCTCTTGCTGTGAGGCGACAGTACTAACCACTGCACGATCATAATGCACAAATACATCCTCATCATCCACATCACTGATGCAGGATGGATAGAAAGTGACTAATATAATGTAATACATTATATTGTAGTGTATTCTCAAAAGAAAACTAAGCTAATTCTTTTCACTTAACAAATGCTTCTTCACAAAAATGTCTTGAACTTCAACTTGAAGAAATGCTCTGACATCCCTCTCTCTTGGCCTCACTTACCAAAATGTCCTCTCTCCTCCCATTTAACAAAATGTCAGAAAATTCTCACTTCATAAAATGCTGTTGTTACACAAAATCTTCTCTCACATAAGGTATAAGACACAGACTCGCAACCTCAAAAGTTCATACACACACACACACACACACGCACTCATGGTGGTTAGTATAATGTGATCCAGGTGACAGCAGTGCATCATTCATCAGTCAGAGACCTGCCTAATTACCTGGTGCTGCTCCCTAATTACTGTCTGATACATGAAAAAATAGCCTCTCATCACAGCAAGTCATTCCCTCCGTCTCTATGTGTTTTCTTCCCGTTTATCTGATTCAGTACAGTACAGAATCTCAAGCGTCTTTCTGTCAGGTTGTGCTTTGTTCCATGTTGATCAAAGATAATGTTTGACTGCTAAACATCAAGCTGCTTTCACATTTACCTATTCTAAAACCTGAGAAATTATCACAGCAAATTAAATTATCTTTACCTTTTTTTGTTTGTTTTCTTGTAAGCCGAAGTTTGTCATATTACATTACGTTACATTTGCTCTGTTACATGTACTTAAATACTTTTGTGAGTAGATTTGTAGATTGTAGATTTGTGAGTAGAGTGTTTTTAATTAAGCATAGTGTTTACTACTCAAATATACATGGGGAGAAGAATCACTGTACCTTCTGTTACCTTTGCATACACCTTTAATTCATTGTTTTCCATTCACATTGTAGTCTGTCCTTTGTTCTTTTCTTCCCAAACCTTAAAAAAGTTGCATGATAATCTGCTGATCCTAGATCTGCTGTGGTTCTTTATTATAATGTAGCCATACCTCCTGCTGATTCAGTTCACAGTAGTGGATGATGTGAAACTACAGCAAAAGATTCAGATGAAGACCTCACTTTTTCTTTTTTTTTTTTTCCTCTGTTGGAGAATGGCTTTCAGATGTTAGCAGTGGGTGGGTGCCTCCACCTACTATTTTGTTTCATGTAGGTGCAGCAGCACAAAGTGCAAAAGGGGCTTGTTGCAGGTGAATGTAGATTGGATTATGTGGTGATTAATAAAGACACTCTCAGCCAACATCTCTGGTCTCATTACTCTGAAACAGCTAAGCCAATCTCAGCAACAAATTAAAATACACTTGAGTGGCATGACTCAGACACTGCATTAAACAGCTTTTGTTCTGTATTTGTTTCTTCGTTTTTGTGTTTTTAGATGTAATTGGCACAGTGACAATAGAAATAAATCTTTAAAATCATGTGTTTAAGCTGCTCATGTGATTGCATCAATCTGGTGCTATTTCAGTCACAATTCTGTTGAATTTCATGAATATGGCTATATCTTCTAATGTGACAGCAGCATTTGCACTGTAACACATTTTAAGAACAAAACATTAACTGCTGAAAATGTTTTTCAAAAAGTTGGAAAGCAGGTTGTGATGCACAGAATTACCAAGCCCCACCTTTGTGTCTACCTCGCTGAACTGTAACATATCCAGTGTGGATGAGACACTATAGTTTTTAATGTTAAAAAGCTCAGCTTGATCAGTTTAAAACTTAAACTCAATATGCTAACTCAAACCAGCTTAGTGTGGTTCCTTTAATTATTATATATATATATAATAATTTATATAGCGCTCAATCACAACAAAAGTCATCTCTCAAGTCTTTTCATATAGAGCAGGTTTAGACCATACTCTTTAAAATAGGTATTTACAGAGAGAGACCCAACAGATCCCACCATGAGCAGCACTAGGCAACAGTGACAATGAAAAACTTCCTTTTAAGAGGCAGAAACCCTGAGCAGAACCAGACTCAGGGTGGGCGGCCATCTGCCTCGACCGGTTGGGTTGAGAAAGAGAGACGGTGGGGGGTGGGAGTAGACAACAGTGGGAGAAGAACATAGCATAGCACGGGTTCCATATAAGATGTAAGGTGATGCCAATAATACAGTAGTAGTAATGATAGTAGTGATAATTAAAGTATTCACTGCTAACCTATCAATAAAACTAATAGCAGTATAAGTAATTTCTAATTATAGCAGCAGGTGTTGAGTGGAGTTGTAGGAGCAGCAGGAGACTTGTCATCACAGATCAGACTCTACAGCTCCAGAGGCAGAAATACCTGCAGAAAGAGACAGAAGAGTTTTTTTTACCTGTAAAGACACACTGTAACATTAAAGTTCTGTCCTCATTAGGCCAGCTTCTTAAAACAGCAACAAACAATTGCTCTAAACACTTTCTCTGTCACACTAAGATAAAACAAAACACCTTGCACCAGACTCTTCAGTAGAACCTTTTGCTATGTCTCAAATAGGAGAACACCACGAAGTAATGACAAGTGGATTAGAATAATGCTCCCCAAACTAACAAAACAATAGTAGTGTAATTCTAAGGAGTAGCATAGACAAACCAAAATCCAACTGGATGAGCCCCCACTTTGTCGAGACCCGGATCAAAGGAACGTTACAATGTGAAGAAAACACGACTCTGAGAAGTAACAAATTTATTCAAGAAAACTATATTAAATATGCAATCAGTTTATCAGTAATGTGTGACGTGTGGATGTGTGAACATGTACAGGTCTCATCAGTTTACTGATGAGCATCACAGCAATCCAGGTGTCACTCCCAATGAACCACTCCCCAGATCTCAGGCTTATAGGGGCTGTCACATTGAGTGTGTGTGAATGAATAAATGTCACATGTATTGTGAAGCATTTTGAATGGTCGATAAGACCAGCAAAGTGATAAATGTGCAGCAGTTAATTTCTTTCCTTTAGTCATCCCTTATAACAACAAACCATTATCTTTTTCTGTACATCAGTCCATTTCTCTTTACTGTCTATCCATGTCTGCGTGCTTCTTTCACAATTTATTTCCATCCTCTGATCCTAAAGTATTTCTTCCTGGATCTCTGCACACACACACACACACACACACACACAGAAGAACTCATACGGAGGATGGAGGTGTTGTGTTGCTCTGTCATAATCAGGATAATGCCTCTTGCATCACTTACCATTAATCACATTATAGGGGGAATAGATGGGACACAAACACAGAGTCTCTCACACACATTTACAGAAACTCAAATGCAGATAAATGAGACCAGTGGAAGCAGTAGTACGTGCAAGGGAGGTTGTGAATGCTGCAGAAAGGGCAACAATGACAAATATACTCACTCACACGTACACACACACACACAAACACACATACAACGTGAAGCATCATCACCAATCAGTGTCGAAGAGACCCTTTCTTTGTTCCTGTTAGAACTCTGTATTTCTAATAATCTTGGAACTTAACACAAGCAGCTTTGCCTGATGAGGCATATTCGAGTGCATGTAAAAGCATATTTTACAACATTTTACAAAGCAAGTGCAAAGGTCATACTTGAGATAAACAGTAGCGCAATGGAAATGCTGCAGTATTGTTTGCTGCTTGCCTTTGTTGCTGATTCAAATGAGTAAAAAGTGCAGTACACTCAGAAACAGATCGATATACAGGAGTAGTCACTGCAGGTCCCCTGTGCCCAATTTTCCATATAGTTTATCCTATAAAGGGAAACCACACTAGAACAGTGAAGACACAGTGAAGAAAATCTCAAAAAAGACTTGACCCTGCTGTTACTTAATGACAAGGCTACAGGCTGTGTTATATAGCAGAATATTCATCACAATACTTGAGTCATGCATATCCCTTTCATAATAATAGCATGTAGCATTTTTCTTAAGCAACTTACTCAGTGCTATAAATACATAAAAGCAAAACATATATTTTAAAAATACCAGATAATGTTAAATACAAGTGGAAATAATACAAAAAAGTAAGGTTAAAACATAATTTCACTACAGTGTAACCTAAATGACTATTTTTTATTAAAATGTGCACTCGTTTAAAATTATGCCACCAGCTTCAGTTGAAGAAAAATATAGAAACTGAATCAATCAGTCTTATAATCAGAATCTTGATTAAAGTGATCTCCATTCCTACTTATAAACAATAGGTGCTGGACAACAATTTAGTCTTTCTATATATATTAACTACCATTTACTAACATTAGATAAATGCAATGTCTGACAATCATGTCATAAAGCAGAAAGTAAGGCGGTCATTTCTGGAGACTCTCTTGGTTGGAACCCAAAGCAGTTGATTGTTTTACCTGAGGTGTCATGTAGTTGCCGGGCAACAGATTGCTGAGAACAGGTTCTACCTGTGTGTCTCAGCTGTGTGGCTCTTAAAAAACTACCAGCAGACTTTTCCCCATGGATACACAGTAGGTTGTTTCCCATGTAGGCAGTCATTGGAAGGCATAAAGCCTGAGTGGGTCATTTGTGGGGTGATGGAGAAGAAACTCAATAATGAATTACTTTTCTCAGCTTTTGCCAGATAACATTGGAATGAACTGGTGTTGGCAGGATGATACACACAAAAAAGAGGAAACCTTTGAAAATCTTCAAAGGGAAGCCGAGGTAATAAGTACAAAAGTTGTTCAAAGACACCACTGCTCTTTATACGCAGATCTGGGCAGATCACATTGCCTTCCACCATTTTAACAGTAAGACAAAAACTATATATGAAACTACAGTATTATTAGTGGAAGAAAATTAACAATACCAGTATGGATTTCAATTGACAATCATCTAATCTTTGTTGTGTTTTCGTTCACTTAGAATGAGCAGTTAATATCTACATAGGGAGCGGGTCCTCCTCTAGGCAGTCCACCATGTTCACATTTTTATGTTGATGCCACAGCCTGTCACCGTCTGTTACATGTCAGCTATTACATAGAGCTTTACAAACAACAGTATCTAAATATTCAGTGTTTTCCTGTAGGTTATGGGGTGGCTGGTTCTCCTGTGGGGTGGGTTGGCATGGTTGTATAATAGTTAATAATAATCAACAAACCTGCAGGAGAGGACTCAGGTAACTTCCCTGCCATCAGCAGCAGTGCCACTGCCATCACAGTGTGTGCGTTAAAAAAAAAAGGATATTTTGGCCGGACTTTCAGACATTTGTGGTCAACATCTGTCCATCTATGATTTTAAAGACACTTGTGGGAGCTTTTCTTGTGCTTAACATAATGAGCTGTCAGACTCTCTCCTCTCCTGCCCCTCTTCATGTGTGTGGAAACACAAGACTCTCACACTGAGCTGAAATGAAACGAGTGCACATACATCAGGTAAATAACATGAATGAAATATTTAGTTTTCTTGACAGAGTAGTCGATGTGGTAGTAGCTGAAGCCATTTTATCAACTGACGGCCAACTATCCACCACGCTTGGAGAGGGAGAGTTCAGGGGACAGGTATTCAGTTGACTGCAATTTACATTCTCACCACTAGATGGCACTAAATCCTACACACTGCTCCTTTAACATAACATAGCTGAATCCCTATTTTGTCAATAAAAGATTCCATAAATCAAACCGACAAAGACTGAAAAATCACGGGGAGGTGTTTGTAATATGGGACACATTAAAATACTGTCTTTTTGTTTTGATGATTGTTATGAAAGCCCATCTCATAATTGACTAATGATGCCTTGCCTTGGTATCCCATGCTCATAGATTGTGTGACTCATTACATCCTATTATGTTTATTCCATATCAGTGCTTCTCTCTGCCTTTTTCCTCCATTTTTTTGTTGTTATGCTGGATACTCACCGGGTTTCAGCAGCAACTGCAGCTAAACTCAGCATGCAATGTTTTATAACTGATGTGTAAGCGACTCATTAACAAACAATAGGGGGTTTGTATGCCAAGCATAGCAAGCAGACAGACTCACTGTTAGGAGGCCACAATTTATTTTGAGTTTTCCGTTTGAAGTATTCTACCTCTGCCTTCTTTCAAACATTTTCCTGAATAAAAAACAAAAAAGACCTTGGGAGTTTAAACAAAACAGTCATCTTGGTGTAAAATTTGGTGCAGACATTCATAGTTCCCAAATGATTCTTTGGTTGATGACCAAATATCTGCAATCTGATTATTTCAGAATGGTTCATTAGAGGTTCCAGTGTTCCCCCAGGTATGATAGAAATGCAAACATGTATGTTTCATTTTTTACTTTGTATATTTCATTCAAGACATTTAAGAATAAAATTGATTGATACAACTGAATAGTGACCAAAAGCAGATTTTCACCACCAACTGAGAGCAAACCAAGCAGCAGCACATGTTAATATGTGTTTGTCAAAAAATCGTTTTAATGCAGATGTATTTTCACTTCAAGATTAGAGAGAAGGCAGTATTAAAAGTTATAAGGTCATATTTTTGGGGTTTAAAAAATAACCTTATATATATTTACATTTTCATTGACAGTAGAGTTGTGAAAAATCACATGCAAATTTTTATTTAAATTATTAAAAACTTTGGAGCTCTGAATTTGGCCCCTGGGCTGCTATTCATCTACTACTGTATTATACCTTCATAATATCAGCATGTTAGCAATGGCATTGTGAATGTGTTAGCTTACTGTTGTTAGCATATAGCTCAAGGCAAAGTTTTGCTTAAGTGCAACCTTATAGAGCCAAAAACAGATATAAACCCTTGGTCTTGTTTAATTTTGAAGAAAGCCACACTGCTTCCAGACATTATGCTAAGCTAATATTAATAATTGTTGAAATAACTGGGTGAGTGTATATAAATTAACACTTTTAAATATAACACTCTCAGTGATTTTTCTGTGAAGGTGTTGAATTATTCCTTTAAAGACTCCCCTAATGCTCACACATGCCAAGGTTTTTTTACAGGCTGGAAAGTGAGTTTTGAAATATCAACAGCTGACGAAGTAACTGTTCAGTCACTGATACTAATCAACAGCCTATTAGACCCTATGGAAGAGACAATGCAGTGAGTACATCTCTGTAACTGCTGCTGATATTACGCTGCATTAACTGTACTTTAATGCTTTATTTTACTTTGCATTTATTTCTGGGCCCATGTGAGTCAGCAGTCCTCCAGCTGACTATTTTGACCATCACTTCTTAGAGCATCTGTTCTTTGACATCTGACATACATAACAGGCCACATATTGTATCATTAGAATATTGTGTGTGTGTGTGTGTGTGTGTGTGTGTGTGAGCTACAGTAATGCTGGAGACAGGATCATGGTCATTTCATTCACAGCAAGTGAGTGAGATGAGCTATAGCATTTTCATCTGGCTTATAGCTTATCTCACAGTAGAAGTCCAGTGTCCATCAGTGTCACATGCATCATTACTAATCATCTTATCGTCATGGTCTCCTTGGCTCTGTGATGGATCAAGCTACAGCCAGAGCAGCTGTCTCAGTCCAACCTATTTTACCTTTGGATATTGGCACTTTAACGTAGCCTTAGGGAACAACAACCCTAAACAACACTTAACTGTCTTTCTTACTTTTCTGGTGTCATGATTCAGTGGTCTAATACAGAGAACATGATGTCAAGTCAATATATTGTGAGGGCAGCAGAGGTGTAATGGATGGACAAATGTTATCTTCTTATATATCCTAAATGTCAACTCTGTTCAGCTGTATAGAATTAAAGACAAAAGACTAAAGACAAAAGGCAATATTTTTCAGCACCACTCTATAGAGTAACACTACTTTCTCTACTGTCACAAGCTTTAATGTAAAAAAAAATAAAATAAACAGAGATTGTAATACATTTGTAATTTCATCTTGTATGACAACATAGATATATAGATGGAGTTTAAAAGTGTAGGAGGATCTAATAGGGAAAGACTAGTAAATAGTTTTAGTGTTGGCACATGAATGGATTGTCAGGCGGGTGGCTGAATAGACTATCCCACACGCTGCTGCTCTGGGTTCAAATGCCCATTTAACTGAGCAAGAAATTAGCTATAACTTAATTTCACACTACATACACATACAATATGTCATGCACTGCTGTAACACTGGCCCAGGCCGTTTTTTAACCTTAACTGGAGAGTGGCCAAATTCAAAATATAAATTCTTTGAAAAAGATAGGGTCTAAAACATTTCCATGGTAAAAGGAAGAATGTAATGTCTATGTTAGAGCTGCACCCAAGCACTGATGATTCAACTCCTACTGCAGCTGCACAGTCCTGAACTGAAGCATAAGACTTTTCTTGCAGCATCACTGTACATCACGTGTCAAACTCAAGGCGAGATCATTTTATATTACTGTCATTAGTGGCCTGGCGATATGAAGCACTGATAACACAATAAACTACAAATCCCATAATGCAGCGCTTCAGTTGCCTTGCCGAACGCTTCCTGCGTCAATCAAGTGCGCAATCAAATGCGCACTTTGCTGATAAACTGAGCGCACTGCGCACTGAGTTCACACGGCGCTTTGGTGACTTTGAAGCACAAAAAAAGAATTTCGAATTGCTTCGCAACCCATTTGCCGTCGACGTGGAAACTGCACCTGTGCAGATTCAGATGGAGCTGATTGAGCTGCAGTGTAATGGGACACTAAAGGCAAAGTAGGACACTGCAGGGCCCGCACAGTTTATTCACTCCATTCCCGCAGCAATGCCCCAGCTCCGTCTACATGCGGCTCGAACCTTGTGCATGTTTGGTAGCACATATCTGTGTGAGAAGCTCTTCTCAGTGATGAAGACTAACAAAAACAGCACACACTGATAAGCACCTGCAGTCCATCCTGAGAATCTCCACAACACAGGACCTCACACCAAACATAAAAGAACTTGTTGACAAAAAAAGATGCCAAGCATCCAGCTCTGATAAAATGACATAAAAGCAAAGAAATTCAAATGTTTTGATTTGTTATTTTAACGTTTACTTAAAGCACATACACTGTCACAATTTTTATTTATTTTTTCAGGTGTTTTTTTAGTTTAAGTTTAAGTTTATTTATTCCGGAATAATATTCCTGTCTGTTTTTATTCCTATTTATGTTCAAAAAACATTTAGTTTTAGTATGTTCAATAAATGTTTATCCTGTTCGGCCCACGACCTAAACTGTGTTTTGAATTTTGGCCCCCTGTGCAATTGAGTTTGACACCCCTGCTGTACAGAGAGCAGCACAGGAAAACAGCAAAGTTGATTGCTTTATAGGAACTTAACTGCAATGCAAATAAAGAAAGGTAATGAACAAGGAAGGCAGAGCAGCCATGCAATGCATGCCCTGTTTATACATCCCTGGTTCTATGTCCTGCTGCAATGCTTTTATAGTGTTGAATGCTAGCAGGGTTGCCTACACTACCTGTATGTACTACTTCTTCTACTCCCACTGTGACAACAGCAAAGCAGGAGACGTGTTGAATTGTGTATAATGACCCCCCTGACTTTAATGTATACCTGTTTTCATTTCAGCATTCGCTGCACGACCTGTGAAACTAAAGTTTTAAACAAGTACAATTTGAAATTCAGCAATTAGATTACAGTTACTAATCCCAGAAATGCTCTATTACTGTGACATTTGGGGGTCTGCTTGTTCATTGTCCTACTGTGAGTTTGATGGTCCAGGATACGGTTGAGATGTGGGGAGTAGCCTCCAACAAAAGACGAGAAATACAATTCCAGTTCATTCCAAAGTTGCTGTATTTAAATTTTGTGTATTCTTGACTGGCTGATGTGGGAAATGAAAGCCACAGGTATGTGTTCATTCAGGAGTCATCTCTGTAACTGTGCTTTCGGGACTTCTGCAGAGCTGCATGCAGGCACAGAGGCTAAACTTGCTGCTGGTTTCAGTAAATCCCTCTAAATTGTAGGTTAAACTGCTATGTCTTTTTTTTCTATTTCTGCCTTTGGTAAAAACAAAAGATATGATGTGCAGATGTGGAGGATTTGTCAGTTGTTTAAAGCCACCTTTGACAGTAACAAGTAATGTGACATATGAGCTTTATTGCTCAGTAACTGGTAAGGTGTCTCCTGTTCTACCACATCCCAAAGGGTTTCTACTGGATTTACATCTGGAGACTTGGGAGGCCATTGAAGTTCACTGAACTCACTGTCGTGTTCATGAAACCAGTTTGAGACTTTAGCTTTGTGACATGGAGCATTATCCTGCTGGAAGTATCCATTAGAAGATGGTGAACTGTGGCCATAAAGGGATGAACATGGTCAGCAACAATACTCAGATAGACTGTGACATTCAAACCAATGACTGATTGGTATTAAGGGCCCAAAGGAGAGTCAAGAAAACATTCCCCACATCATTACACCACCACATCTAAATTGTTAACACTAGACATGCTGGATTCATGCCTGTGTCCACTGCAGCCTCGTGTTTCTGTTCTTGGTTGTAGCCCATCTGCCTCAAGGTTGTAAAGAGCAGTTATAAGAGTTACTGTAGCCTTTGTATTGACTCAAACCACTCTGACTGTTCTCTTCTGACCTGACCTGACCTTACATCAACAAGGCGCTTACATTCACAGAACTGCCATTCAATGGATTTTTTTTTTCCTGTTTTTTTCTGGTTTTTCGCACCACTCTGGGTAAACTCAGCCTCTGGCACCAACACTCATGCCACAGTCAAAGTCACTGAGATCACATTTCTTCCCCATTCTGATGTTTGATGTGAACATTAACTGAAGCTCCTGGTCTGTACCTGCATGATTTTATGCATTTCACTACTGCCACATGATTGGTTGATTGGATAATTGCATGAGAAAGCAGGTGTACAGGCATTCCTAATGGTGTATATGGTTCATTAAACATCCTGTGACTAAGGACTGAATATTTAGATTTTTTAAAATGAAATCTGTCAGATTTATCGAATTTGCACACAACACACTCAAAACCTGGTTACAATAAGTATGTAGTGTGGAATTAAGAAATGTTCTGTTGCTGACCTTGACCTTTAGCCACCCTGTGATGCAGGGCAAGACCAGAGCACTGATTCAGAGAATAATAAAGTAAAAAGACAATGCTCTATTATGATTTAATGTACAGGTAGAATATTCTATAGCCTATTTTTCATCAGTTCTTCCTTTGACCTCATTTTGTAAATATTTTATTTTGCTTTGTTTTTGGAATTTTGCTTGTGTTTTGGGACTAAAAGCGACACTACGCATGCATCTTTTCAGGGCCAGGGCTCATTGCCCGAGGCCTACTTTGTACCAATTTCATCAGTTCAGCAATGTTACCATCAGTGACCCTGAGTGTGTGAGTGATTGTGCGCATGCGCATTTGTGTGTATTTCTGAGTATAGGCATATGATTGACCATCGATGTGTGTAGGAGTGTGTGTGTGTGTGTGTGTGTGTGTGTGTGTGTGCACGTGCACTGCCCTGCCCTGTGCAGAGATGATGTAGGTTGGATCTCTGTCAGGGGTCGCCCCTGCCCTCAGGGTGAGCAGACCTTGCTGACTGCAGCTTCACCTCGCCAGGAAATCACCAGAGAGAGCTGAGCAAGCAGAGACAGTCACCAAACACACTCACACTCTTCCCCCACATTCCCTTTACACTTAAAAAAAACATGGCCGCAGACATATTCATATCCACTAAAAGCATACTCACAGTGCAACACATTAAATGCAAGAACATATGTTCTCAAACATATGTTTGTATAAGGTTTTGAAATACACACGCACAAGGCTGCAAGTTGCTGCAGTCACATAGAATAAAACTGCATCTAAATTAGGTGTTAGATGTTTAATCTCTGCTAGAATCATTTGAGGGTTTCTGAGTTAACTAAAATGAATATTAATTGGATTATTAATATTACCGATTTCTTGGCTCATGGCATTAATAATGAGATCTTGAGAACATTAGTTGTAGGTGATATACTGTATTGAATGTATATTATATTACAACATTACATTTTCTCTCACCGTGTTTACTGTCAGGCCATCTGTACAATTAATCATCCCACAAAGACATGCTTGTCCTTATTTTGCCATTCATTTGACTGAGCTCTACAAGGCCAGTTAGACAAGTATTTAAAAAATGTAGTCAGTGGCATTTGGCATATATTATACATGACTGCCAATCACTCATCAGAAGATGTAACTACAATATAGTAAATGTGTGATTGCTAGCAGCTGCTACTGCAGCCAAGAGGCTAATCTCAAGACAAGGATTCCACAGCAAAGATCAGTGTTTCTTCTGTGTTTCACGTTTCATGTGTTATTAGACAAAATGCCATTTGTCTTATGACTTGTACTATAACACGGTAGTGCTATTTATTACATTTTTAATTATTATATTTTAACGATGTCTTTAATGGCATGGAACTAGCACCACCTAAAATTTTAGAAAGATTTCTCTCTGTTCATGTCACCACTTTGGGGCTTTGTGGCTCACCTGACTCCATCTTATACTGCAGTCAGACAGTAGACTCAGTGTTTGTTGGCCTGTTAGCCTGTGGATACTATTGTTGTTTCCTGCAAATTTTGGAGAGACTTGCTGCTGCAGTTTGACTGATGTTAGACTACCTGTGGTATGCCTTAGTGGAAAAAAATGTCTTGGATTATTACTTTCAACAGTCTCAACAAATTATACTATTATTAGTCACTATGTTTTTGCCCATTCAGATTGTACCTGTCAGTGTGTGGCATTGTTACAAAAATAACCTAATGGGGTGATGTGTTCTATTTACATACTCACAAAACAACATCCTGCGATGCCATCACATTTTGAAATGTCCCAGAACCCTCTGTCAGATTGGTCTGCATTTTTGATTTTCTTGAGAACTCACTGAGAACACTTCACAGTCAACAGAGAACTTACTTTGGTCCTCAGCAGTACACCTGCCAATTTGAAAACTAGAAATTGTAGTGACATCATCAGCCTGACATCAGCCTGGCACCTTTGACAGAGTTCATAGTGGGGGAGAGGAACAAGCTTTGTACCAGGAACCGCACTAGGGTAAAAGTAATAAGAAAAGTCAGAAGAAGCTCAGCTCTAATGGACGTCAGTTCACATTGACCTTGAGAATGAACACTCTAAACTCTATGAAATAATTGTCTAACCATTCTGTAAAGCACGCAGTTATATCTTCATCTTGATCGCTTGTGATATGCGCGCAAGCATTCCAGATTAATAATTTAGAGTCTATTAAGAAATAATTTTTTGTTCCAACTGAGACAAAGAAAGTGAGCATAACAAGTCCTGATTGGCTGAGACCACCTTACCCTACCTTCAAACGTAACACCATCCCCAAAGGGAAATAAAACCTCGAGGCTAAGAAACCTCTGCATTTTTTGGTTGAATACCGCTTTAAGCTACACAGACAATCCACCATACACTTTATTTCCTTTTTCCTGTTTTTCCACCACATGCTCACATGCTGTGCAAGTAACACATGCGCAATCTTTTATTTTCCTTAGCCAAGCCAAAACCGAGCGAGCCAAAGCAGCAGAAACACCTCAGAGATGTTTTTTATAACTTTTGTTGGTATCATGTTATCCTTTTTGAAGGTTTTTGATAGTTTAGAGTCGTCTGGCTGCCACCAGCCTCCTCTAAAGTTATCCAGGAATGCTTAACTGCTGACACACTGGCAAAATCTGTCACTGTGATAACAGGGACACAGCCTGAGGGAAAATCCACCGAGTCTCCATGGTTACTCCTGCAACCTCAGCCACCTGGATTCCCACCAAAGTTCTTCAGCTTCCACAACTCACAGTTGGCCGGTCTTAACATTCTGCTGGTGATAGAGTTGATGTCAAAATAGCCTATAACAATGTTTAATAATTAGCCTATATATCATCCATAGCTGCCAAGATTATTAGGTGTACAGTGAAAATGTTCACGTTATAACGTGATAGTGAGTTACATGATAGTGACTTATCACTATCGTGAAAATTTCATGTTCTAACGTGATCACGTTTTAATGTGATAGTGATCCGTTTTTATTTTTCTAGGATGGCAGCAATACATTTTCCCCTTCATTCAGGAAAACCCAGATATCTGACTGATAAAATTTCCAGTGTGAATATTAACATAGAATATGAATGTACAAATTATAATATTTTCCTGGTTTCCATCCCAAAATCGAATAGTGGTGCCCCATACAACGAACTTACTTAATGGATTTTTAGATAATGTTCACATAGATTTGCAACAAAATAGTCCAGGGGCAAGAGGGTAACATATATTAGTACTACCAGCACGTGAAGGAAAGATACATATGAATTCCCAGGGCTAAACAGCTTAATGTGTACATATTAATGATACATGGTAAATGGACTTGTACCTATACAGTGCTTTTCTAGTCTCATCGACCACTCTAAGCACTTTTACACTACACGTCACTTTCACCCAGTCACACACACATTCTCTATACATCCACACCCATTCACACACCAATGATACATCAGGGGCAATGTGGGGTTAAGTATCTTTCCTAAAGATACTTCAGCACAGACTGGAGAAGCTGAGGATCGGACCGCTGACCTTCCGATTAGTGGGCGACCCACTCTACCTCCTGAGCCACAGACAGCCATAATGTTACCTACCAGTTAGTATGTTCACAATGGTATATGTGTTGCTGCCTATTGAGACTTTATTGAGAGTACAGGCAAAGATACTAAATGGGTGGACATCAGTGCCTTTTAGCAAATTAAATCTTTTTTTTTTTTAATTTGAAACTTATAACTACTGTGAATATAATAACTATTCAATAAAACTGCAGAACAATACAACATATCAGTAGTTCAAGACCAATAAATAGACATGGAAAAAGCCACACAGTCAGAGCAGAGCACAATCTTTAATTAGCGTATTCTAGGGAAATGTAAAGTTTAAAGTATGTGCAACCCTTGAAACTGCTGTCAAGTCATTTTTAATGATGAGGAAATTACAATTTGCCCCACAGACTGATTTGTTCATTCTAGTATTGAAGACGATCATGTAACAGCCAGTCCAAAAGTTTTGTCTCCAGCATGTATGTGAGCATGTATTGTACTTTCAGGCCTCTGGTTGAATATGACTCTTGCCATGCGTGCATGCCATGTTACACAACAGTTTGTGTAGGAGACATGTCTGCTGCTGCATCTTTCCAGCTGGAATAAAAAATCCAGACACGTGGGTTTCTCCTATGCATAAAACATTAGCAAATCTCTGTACATGGTGGCATTTTCATGTCGTCAGTGTGAGATGAAAGTCCTTGAGGTTTGTAGCGGATGATTTTAATTTGTATGATTGTTCGGTCTGCTGATCTCTCATGTTGTAACACTGGCCTTGTGCTCAGTAATGATTGATGATGCAGTGATGATCAACATTTGAGGTGCCCCTGTGATTTTAGAGTCAGCTTTAAGAAAATCAATTATACAGTACTTGATGTGAGGTTGCCTGACTAAGGTCAACATATACCATTCCAGGCTCACACACATGCTTCAAAACCAGCACAACAGGCTGTTTCCCTGCTGATAGGGGAGGTGTAGTTTTTTTTATGACATATTAATCACTGTCTAAAAAACCCTACTTTAACCAGGTAAACCCTAGGACTGCATTTCATCTCATTTTTTACCTCCACTGAGTTAAAGAAGCTGGTGGAACAGAGGCTAGCCCAGATGTGACGTCATGTGACAACAGTGGCTCTCCACAGACACAAAATGCCTGTTATATAATAATACTTGTACAGGTGTCCATGCACTATGTTTCTAAATGTCTAAGTTGCTTCAGAGTGCACTCATGTGAGCGTGTGTGCAGTCCCATGTCATAACATGTCAAGCTAAAACGCTCTGTCTCCAGCTGTGCCCAAGAGATTTTGATCCTAAAACACTCTGAAAAGCTTTTCTCACCATGCTGTATCTACCACTGCTTTTCAGTCCAGGAGACCAAATATGTCCTTAACTGTAATGTGTGTATGCATGTGCACATGTAGTTTATCCTTTTTCCTCCATATTTTTGTGCAGCTCAATAAATATCAACTCCATCCTTAAAGAAGCTGACAATGATTTTCAACTGTAACATGTTTTAACTTAAATGACTGCATGTTTGCTTAAAGTCCAGCTGAAATCGCATTTACTCATCTGTGTTTTACAGAGACAAAAGGTCTTTGGGGAGATATCAGAAATCTTTTTGTCTAAACCACCAAGGGGGGACATGTCTGTGTTTGACAGCAGCTGGCAGGATGCCAGAGTGTCAGAACGTAAAGAATGACAGACAAACTAAACGAACTTGTAGCCTGCATGTCATGGATAAGACAAGCAAGAGGCACACCACCATCTTAGTGGACCAAAGTGACATTCATTTATGAGCACCGACATGAAACAAAAAAAAAAATCAAATATTAATGTCTCCTTTTTGGTTTCTTTTTTTTTAATCAAAGGAGAATACAGGACAAGTGACTTAGACAGCAGCTATGTATGTTGTAGCAGATGAGAGAGAAAAAAAAAGTGTAGATTCATTGTTAATATAGGTGTCAAAAAAAGGTAAAATATATGAGTCTTTAAATATACCCATAAGGGCAAATGTTGCTCAGGAAGATGTTTGTTCTTGTGAGACTGATCTTGGTGAGACTGGATCTCATTTGTCTGCTTCGTCTAAGTGGGATTTAGGAGAAAGAAAAAGGCATAACAGAGTTGGAGGTGGAGTCTTCTGTGGCCCTGACATTTGATAATAGACTTCATTTTAAGGTGATGTTGGGTATGGAACCTTTGCGCAGCAGCAAAACAGCTACTTCCATCAGCATCACAGCAGGTCCAGAGCCAGTGCTGCATGTAAAATGTGTTGTTTACTGATCCAAAAAACTCACTGGTACAATATTATTTTAGCAGTTATGCAGTGTTAGACAAGATTGTTAGAATTCTATACTGAGAACGTAGGATTTATTGATAGCATTGATAAAATGAAGATACATATGATACATGACAAGGCAAGAGAGAGAAACAACAAACACACAAAAATGATGGAAACACAGATTGAAGTCATCAATGGGAGGTACCTGAGTAAAACTGAATAGATACATTAAGATTTTTTTATGGATGCAAGTTGATGTACAGTACAGACTGAAAGTTAAACTATTTTCAAAATATTTATCAATATTCAAAACCTGAAACTGAATTTGGACTGCAGCCATTGTTGAAATGGGTCGCCCTTTCAGACTACACCATGTCTGTTTGTTGGTAGGTCTGTCAGTTGGTACATCACATTGGTCTTAACTGAAATATACTGTAGTGATAACTGTTTGGTGGATTGCTGTGAAATTTTGTACTGACTTTGGTGATCCCATGACTAGCTAGGTACGTTTGTTATTTGTTGTTTGTTATTTTAGACAAAATAGTTGCAAACATAATGATATTTCCAGAAGAATCACAGTGATCGGAAAGAAACTGCATATTCTTATTGCATGAATTAAAATTGATTTAGTTCTTATAAATGCATAAATCACAAATTCCAGAGGGAACTGCAGTGGGTGTAAATAATAACAGGTGGAACAGTGGAATTTGATCATATTTTATCACACTGGTCATTCATGTTTGATCAAGTAAGCACTCAAATCTTACAACATAATCTATGATGTAGCATCCTATTAGAGGTGCACAGCACTTGAGTGGACGCATCCACTTCTTGGGTGGTAAAATACTATAAAACTGACTTCAACATCAACACTTGTCTGTGATTTAATATTCAAGATTCACCAGTAAAAATAACAACACACTGAAGATTCCTGATGATTCAAGTGAAGAAAATGCAAAATTTGGGATCACAGAACTAACAGACATAAGTCAGTGTTAATAGCAGTAAGAAAAAAAGGCTAGATTTAACAACATGCTGTTTTAACAAAGAGGCCCTCTGTTTATTCCACCCTGTCAGAGGAAGCTCAGCCTATACAGTAGACTTGCCTTGACTCTGTGACTGTTTAATCATTTCCACTGTCTTCCTGTATCATTTCATCATAATTTCATCATTCTTGGAGGATCCCTACAGAGATCTTTTTATTTGATCTTAAAGGGGAGCTGGATAGGCTCTGCTTTTTCACCAAATCACCCCAGGAAACACTTGTTAGCAGAGGCTGAGACAGATTTTTCAGTCGTTACACATTTGTCTAAAAAGTAAAGACTTCTGCTCTTGTGATTTGTATTGTTACTGATTAGCTTGTACCAGACACTGCTAGTTCATTGTAATTTAGTCACAAGTAAGCATATTAAAAATATACAATTTTTTCAGTACAGTTATAGGTATAGCACATTGTAATATACTATAAACATCATTGTATTTATCATTTTTAATGCCTTGTGCTCTATATATCAGCCCTGCGATAGACTGGCAATCTGTCCAGGGTGTACCCCACCTCTCGCCCAATATCTGCTGGGATAGGATCTAGCCCCCTGCGACCCTTAGCAGTATAGATAATGGAAGAATGAAAAAAAAGGCTAAACAATCATGTATTGACAATGGATACAATGTCCCTTTTAGTGACAAACCCAAAAGGAATCAAAACCCAATTCTGCAGCTACCCTCAGCTCTAGCAAATGTTTTAGTGTCCTATAGCTCACTGTTTTGATTTTCCATCCTTCAAACATGGAGCTCTGTTAAACCCTCTGTACACTATCTGCCTAGAGCTAAACTGCACATACACAAAGTCAGTGAGCATTTAGTGGTTAATGGGTATTTTTCTCAGGAGTTGGTAGAAAATAAAACTGAGCAAATGTTCAATTTTCCTAATAGACTAACTTATTCGCCCATTAAAATCACATCACCTTGCAGTGGCAGCAGATTAAGTAAAGGTGGCGAGACATCTCTTCACCCTAGCTCCTCCTAAGAAGTTCCCTGGCCCAGATGGGACATACACCCCATTTACACCTGTAAACACCAATATGTGCTCCATATATAGATATATTACCTGGATAGGAAACATTTTTTGTCAATGCAAGGTGTAAATGAAAGCATGAGGCATTCATTATCAGAATGTGATCAGAACAAGCTGACAGTCTGCCAGGTGTAAAAGCAAGCTAGAAGCTTCAAGAGGAGATGAGGAGCGGGCTGCTGGGAGGTCTGGTAAGCTCACCTCTCTCTAACTCTATACCACCAGCTTTTTTTCTTTTTTCAAACATGGAGTCTTTAGCCCCAACCGATACTAACCCATGCAACATCATTTATGGTTTCATGCAGCTCCCTCTGGAGACACAGAGGGGTCTAAGCAACTTGTACTCTCCAACACCAGCAAACAGACTCTGATGCATACATTTTTTGGAGTTCTCTTCTAATACCAGATGTAAATTGAATATGATCATTGAGATGTGTATGTGAGAGACAAATCATGTTAATATCAGGTGTAACTGGGATCATATAATTTCTCCAGTGTATTCTGGCCCTGCCCAAGAGTCCTCTCCCAGTTGGACTAAACTTCTAAAAACTCTAACTAGAGGTTTTCAAGAGACATTTTTATCAGATGCCATAACCGTCTCAGCTGGCTTCATTTGACACAAATGAGTAAAGGTTCTACTCAATTACTAAATTTCTGCTGCTGGTATGCAGAACATAGATCGACTGTTAAACGTGCTGCTGCAGAAATCAACTTGTTGATCTTGTGTTCTTGTGTTCCACCTTATCCTCATTCAAGATCCAACTGAGAATGAGCACTCCACTGGCCTCAGACCCTCAGACATACATGTGCCAAATCTCATCCCTACCATGTTCAACTGCCATGTTGTGCTGTCACTTGTTCTACACCTCCACATTAATCCACATACAAATAAAGGACAAAAAAATAAATTAATGCAGCTTTGAGCAGAAGAAATCTGACTGATTAAAGATACTACTGCTGGTTAGTCTGATGTTAGATGTGGAGACAGTTTTGGGTAGTTAATCTGAGATTATTAAAACTTTACTCTTTTATGTATGTTTGAGTTTTTCTTAGGATCATGCAGATATTCATTCATTTAATTATGAATTCATATGCTGTCATTGGATGACTGATTGTATATGAAGTGCAAATGCTGGCAGCCCAGTTGCTTCCATATGCAGAAATGAAAGCATTTAAAGATGTTTTAGTTATTCTGACTTATTTCTGAGCTCACACTTAAAACTCTCCATCTTGACTCTGGTTACGTCTTAGTTTATGCATTTTCCATGTGCTGGGCATGCTCCTTTATAACACCAAAACCAACACTAGTGTTTGAATATTGCCAATAAACATATGAAAATTCTAACTAGAAGCTTGTTTGCACCACTGTTGACCTAATTATGTCAGTCCAGATGTGACAATAAAAAGTAACATTTTTTGGAAATAACTTTTGCCCTTAGTACTTTCAGTGTGTGAAAGCATGATTTCTGTCTCTCTCTCTTCTTTCTTTTTTTAGCTGAAGAGTTGGAAAGAACATATCATTGCACCTGTGAAATTATTTTCTCTTTATCACCTCAAAAGTGCTGTTTCAGCTCTTTTTGACTTACGGTTATGACACTATTGTGGATAGATGATTTTTATATTTCTGATATAACTTATTAGAAATAACTTCACATAGAATTTCTCCAAAGAGGATCTCATCTCATTCACTCACACTGACTCATTTTCTTACTGTCCCTGTTATTACATCTCTATGCCTGCAGTGTTCTTTCTATGGGAGAAATGAAGAAGAGGAGAGGGATGCAGTGGAGGAAGAGGAGAGGAAGCAGGGTGGATGGAGTTAAAAGGTAGAAGGATACTGGTGAGGGAAGTCCCTGACCCAGAAAGTGAAAAGTGCAGCTCATTGATTAATACTGCACCATGCTGAGAGGGCTGACACATGCTAAAATACTACACAGGAATGAACTTTGCAAAAAAAAAAAAAAACAACGAGGGAGGGGGAGACAAAGCTATTTTAGGAAAATGTTTGAGCAGGAAGTGTGAATGTCCTTAGTTACTCAGTGAATTCAAAAACTGTAAATAGTAAAATATTTAACCTCAAATTAGAAAGATAGCAAATAGAAATAGTAAGCTATTAAAACAAGATGCACTTAGTTCTACTGTATCAAAATCCGATTGGTGGGAAATGGTCTGATATTAGTAAAACTGTGGTCCATCCGTGAGGGGTCATTGGTAGGTTTGTGGCCTAAGGTAGAAGGAGATGAGTTAAACAGCCTTAGCAGTTCAACTCTTGAATGATGAATGATCATGCAAGTTTGAAGTTAATAACTTTTGTGGTATTTTTGTTTTGGGTAATTAAAAATTGCAAGTCAGCACTGTCTGAGAAAATGGACGATATCGGCCTTTGTGCATGACTGCACAAATGTGGATTTGAATCTGCCCTCTTCCACCACAATAAAGGAGCTCAGTGGTGGCAAAGTGGCTCAAGATGAACAACTTTTTCATCATGACTTTTCATCTAACGTTTCAAGATTTTAAGCTGATTTCTTTTTTCTTTTGACAGGAACTTTTGACGAAAGTAATGTGGCCATTATGTAATGAGGAAAAAATAAGTGTGGATGTCAGGGCAGTGAACAGGTTTGCAGTGCCTCTGAGTGTGAGTTTTGCATCTCATCACAGACCTATTAATGTTTGCACCAGGGATGTGGTAGGAAATACATTCAGGAACAACAGTGGGACACTCAGCCTCTGGGGTTTTTTTTTTTTTTTTTTTTTTTCTGTTTGTTTGTTTTCAGTGGGTTTGCGTCAGGTTTGCTTTCATACCCCTCAGAGTTGGAGCAGTGGAAGCTGGGAATTTCTTTTCAGGCTATGTATTTCAGCTTCTCTGCTGGTCTGCAAGCTTATTTTCCATGTACTTACTGTTCAGATGTGACAGCTGATGCAGGTCAGTGGTAAACTGAGGCATGTGATGACTATTTGGCCTCTTGAAGCTACTTATTTTTTGGCTGATGTAATGGTGATCTTTACTATCACATCAACCAAAAAGAATAACTACTTTGGAACTTGGTTTATCCTAAAGACAGATATATGGAAATCTATTTATTGTTATCAAATCTGCAACTATCACGTATAGAGAGTGAGTGTATCCCTCTGGAGATTTCTGTGTGTTCTTATGTCACTGTTCCTGCCATCCTGCATAACTGTGCAGTTTAACCTAACATTTAGTAATTAGTAGAAGAGCAAACTCTCCACTTGTCTAATTTTTGTTGTCGTCCAAATAAGATTGAAACAATATATTTAGTTTTTATTAGGGATAGACTGATTATCAGCCGGGCCGATTATCGGCATTTTGACGCATATCGGCATCGGCCTTTTTTAAAAATCCGACGGCCGATAAGAGATCAGTTTAAAACTGGGTTATTTTGGCTCTGATGCAGCCGCACCTCTCTGTCTGCAGTCACTGTGTGTGTACGACGTGCTGACGTGCTGCGGTAAGCGTATTCCGGTTCCGGTATTTGGTGATCATCGTTTCTTGCCTACCTGTCTCAGACTAGAAACTTTCTCTTTACCAACATTACATCTCTGACTCTATCACCAATTTAATCTGCACATTCACAGTAACAGTAGTTGCTAAATCACCCTCAACTCTCCACTTTCTGTGTGCTACTTTATCGATTCATGCTATCTTCTGCTACTGATTTAGCTGAACTCTCAGCCATGGCCTCTCGTTCTCCTTCTCCCTCTCCTGCCTTCTCCTGCTCTGCGTGTCAGATGTTCAGTTACACCTCTGCCTCGTTTAATGATAATGGTATGTGTAATAAATGTAGTGTGTTTACTGTACTTGAGGCGAGGCTTAGCGAATTAGAGTCCCGGCTCTGCACCATGGAATCTAATTCAGCAGCTAATGCTAAAAATGCGGAGCAGCCTAGCATAGCTCCTGTTAGCATTCCCCCGGCAGTTCCCGAGCAGCCGGGAAAGCAGGCTGGCTGGGTGACTGTTCGTAAGGACAGGCGTAGTCGTAAGCAGAAGCCCACTGCCGACCACCACCCAGTTCATGTTTCAAACAGATACTCCCCGCTCAGCGACACACCCGCTAAGGAGCCAACTCTGGTGATTGGCGACTCCATTTTGCGGAACGTGAAGATAGCGACTCCAGATAGTTAAATGTATTCCTGGGGCCAGAGCAGGCGACATTGAATCTTATTTAAAGCTGCTGACTAAGGATAAGCGTAGATATAATAAAATTGTTATTCACGTCAGCGCTAATGACACCCGACTACGCCAGTCGGAGGTCACAAAAGTTAATATTGATTCGGTGTGTACATTTGCAAAGACCATGTCGGACACCGTAGTTTTCTCTGGTCCCCTGCCCAATCTGACCAGTGATGACATGTATAGTCGCATGTCTTCACTCAACCGCTGGCTGTCGAGGTGGTGTCCAGAAAACGACGTGGGTTTTGTAGATCATTGGAAGAGCTTCTAGGGGAGACCTGGTCTGGTTAGGAGAGACGGCATTCATCCCACTTTTGATGGAGCATCTCTCATATCTAGAAATCTGACAGAGTTTATTAGGAAGCCAAAGCCCTGACAATCCAGGGTTCAGGCCAGGAGACAGAGTTGCTTCTCTGTGCCTCCTTTAGAGCAGTCACCCCCCCATTACCCCATAGAGACTGTGTCTGCCCCCCGACCATTTAAATTAACTAAATCAAAGGTCAACAAAAGAGGAGTTAGTCACAATAATCTCATAAAAATCAACACAGCCACCTCAAATGTTCAGCAAAATAAAATAATTAAATGTGGATTACTCAATATCAGATCTCTCTCATCTAAAGCTGTACTAGTAAATGATTTGATATCAGATTACCATCTTGATCTATTCTGTCTGACTGAAACCTGGCTGTGTCAGGATGAGTATGTTAGCCTGAATGAATCCACCCCCCCAGTCATATTAATACTCACATTCCCTGAGACACCGGTCATGGAGGTGGAGTCGCAGCCATTTTCAACTCCACTTTACTAATTAACCCTAAACCTAAACTAAATTATAACTCACTTGAAAGCCTTGTTCTTAGTTTGTCCCACCCAAGGTGGAAGACATTAAAGCCTATTCTATTTGTTGTAGTGTACCGTCCTCCTGATCCATACTCTGATTTCTTATCTGAATTTTCAGAGTTCCTGTCGAGTTTGGTTCTTAAAACAGATAAAGTTATTATTGTAGGCAACTTCAATATTCATGTTGATGTCAACAGTGACATATTGACATATTGACACTGAACATGTAACAGTCTTCCCACAGAATCCTGTTCTATCAGACCACTTTTTAATCACTTTTGAATTCATATTGCTGGATTATGTATTATCAGCAAAAAACATCCTGACTAGAAATATTTCAGAAAATACTTAAATTCAAGGAAATTATTCCCACTAACTTAGGTCCAGTGCCACATCTTAATTTAGCAGAAGCTACTCCCTCCCAGCTTGATCATCTTGTAGACAGTGTTGCAGACTCACTACGTACAACTTTAGACTCCATCGCCCCCCTAAAAATGAAAACAATAAAGAGAAAGAGGCAAGCTCCATGGTTCAACTCCCAAACCCGTTCACTGAAACAAACAGCACGTAGGCTTGAAAGAGTGTGGCATTCCACCAAACTGGAAGAATCCCACTTAGCCTGGCAGGATAGTGTCAAAAGATATAAAAAGGCCCTCTGTAATGCAAGAGGCGCCTATTACTCACCATTAATAGAGGATAATAAGAACAACCCCAGGTTTCTTTTCAGCACTGTAGCCAGGCTGACAGAGAGTCACAGCTCTATAGATCCACGCATCCCTATAAACCTCAGCAGCAATGATTTTATGAACTTTTTTAATGATAAAATCCCTAGCATTAGAGATAAAATCAATCACATCCTGCCTTCAACCAGCACTGATTTATGTCAAAACACAGGATCCATAGACTCAACTGCAAAACCTAACCTTGACTCTTTTTCTCCCATTGACCTCCCCCAGCTATATGCTTCCCTTGGGCAATATTATCAGGAAACACTCCATAAATTTCCATTGTTATGCAGATGATACACAGCTTTATCTGTCAATGAAGCCTAATGAAACCAATCAGCTAGCCAAACTCCAGGCTTGTCTTAGGGACATTAAAACTTGGATGACAAGCAACTTTTTACTTTTGAACTCAGATAAAACTGAAGTCATTATAATTGGTCCTGAACACATCAGAAATAAACTTTCTAATGATGTAGTTCCATTAGACGGCATTGCCCTGGCTCCCAGCTCCACTGTAAAGAATCTGGGAGTCATCTTTGATCAGGATATGTCCTTTAACTCACATATAAAACAAACTTCTAGGACTGCCTTCTTTCACCTGCGTAATATCACCAAAATAGACATTTTCTGTCTCAAAAAGATGCAGAAAAACTAGTCCATGCATTTGTTACTTCTAGGCTGGACTACTGTAATTCATTATTATCAGGCTGCCCCAACAAGTCTCTAAAGACTCTGCAGCTGATCCAAAATGCTGCAGCACGATTACTGACAGGAACTAGGAAAAGAGACCATATTTCTCCTGTGTTAGCCTCTCTACATTGGCTCCCAGTCAAATCCAGAATAGAATTCAAAATCCTCCTCCTCACGTACAAAGCCCTTAATGGTCAGGCTCCATCTTACCTTAAAGATCTCATAGTCCCCTACAATCCCACTAGGACTCTGCGCTCCCAGAATGCTGGTTTACTGGTGGTTCCCAGAGTTTCTAAGAGTCGAATGGGAGGCAGAGCCTTCAGTTATCAGGCTCCCCTACTGTGGAACCTTCTCCCAGTTTCGGTCCGGGAGGCAGACACCCTCTGTACCTTTAAGAGTAGGCCTAAAACTTTCCTCTTTGATAAAGCTTATAGTTAGGGTTGGCTCAGGCTTGAACCATCCCTTAGTTATGCTGCTATAGGCCTAGACTGCCGGGAGATCTCCCATGATGCGCTGAGCTTCTCTCTCTCTCTCTCTCTCTCTCTCTCTCTCCATCAGTATGGATTCATATCCCATAAATACATGTTACTAACTCAATATCTTCCCTTTCCTGTAGTATTGTGCTCTTCCGTCTCTCTCTCCTCTTCTGTCTCTTTCTGCAGGTATTTCTGCCTCTGGAGCTGTAGAGTCTGATCTGTGATGACAAGTCTCCTGCTGCTCCTACAACTCCACTCAACACCTGCTGCTAGAATTACAAATTACTTATACTGCTATTAGTTTTATTGATAGGTTAGCAGTGAATACTTTAATTATCACTACTATCATTACTACTGCTGTATTACTGGCATCACCTTACATCTTATATGGAACCCGTGTTATGCTATGTTCTTCTCCCACTATTCTCAACCCCCCCCTCCACCCCACCCCACCCCCCACCCCCACCGGCCGAGGCAGATGGCCGCCCACCCTGAGTCCGGTTCTGCTCGAGGTTTCTGCCTCTTAAAAGGAAGTTTTTCCTTGCCACTGTCGCCTAGTGCTGCTCATGGTGGGATTTGTTGGGTCTCTTTCTGTAAATACCTATTTTAAAGAGTATGGTCTAGACCTGCTCTATATGAAAAGTGCTTTGAGATGACTTTTGTTATGATATGGCGCTATATAAATAAAACTGAATTGAATTGAACTACTCTGTCTCCAGCATTGTCCCGCCCACAGCACCATCTGGTTAAACACAGAGCCACCCAATCAGCAGTGAAAGCTGTGCATGCACAGTGCTCACACACACTGAACAACTCTGCTTTTTGCACCACAATCTGGTGCTGCTCAGTTGGGACTACTAATTGATTTGAGACTCACATTTCTGTGCAAATTTTAATCAACTTTGTTTTATTTACTTTTTAAAAGTAAAAAATTTTTTTTAAAAGGAAGCTATTTATTTATTTAAAATTTCAGTTAACTCCCTGCACTTTTTGTTTTTGTTTGAACTTAAAACAAAGATAAGATAAAATAACATTTCAGTTATATTGAAATTTTGGAAAACTTTATTTACTGTAGAAAACTTTAGGGAGCTATTTCTTTGTTTTCATTTAACTTTATAAGACATGCTGCTGAGCCTGAGAGCTCCCTGCACTTTTTGTTAGAATGTTAAAACAAAGATGTCTATTGTCTAAGTGTTGTACTATTCTTTTGTGTATTTACTTCAAATACAAATGATACATAAGTAAAATTCCAGGGATAGCTACATCTTTTGGTTGGTTGGGTGACCACTTTTTTCCAGAATGAAATATCTTGACAAATATCAGAAGGGATAAGGATAAGGGATGTAAAACTGGATCCAGTCATCAGAACACAAGTTTGCACACAAACAGGCTGCAAATACCACAGATGTTATTGTTTATTATAGAAATATTTTATTTACAATCTAAGTATCACTTCTGTTTATTGGTTAGATTGTTTGATTGTAGCTAACTGTACTAACAACATGATCCTTCAATATAAACTAAACATTCACTTCAGTTTTATAATGACTTA
This sequence comes from Lates japonicus, assembly GCA_033238685.1. Taxonomy (NCBI): domain Eukaryota; kingdom Metazoa; phylum Chordata; class Actinopteri; family Centropomidae; genus Lates; species Lates japonicus. The sequence goes on along the minus strand of BRZM01000055.1, from coordinate 2,575,400 downwards.
TAACAACTCAGCATATAATGATTTCTGCTTTTTAAAAACATTTCATTTCAGAGGACAGACTTCCTCACAGATTTGGTGAGACTGTAGAGACTGTACGGTTGAGTAAATCATGATATAATGCCCTTATTTTTCTGGTTTGTTGACAATACATAATACATGTATGAACTTGTACTAAATTATTAAATGACACTACCTTATGTGTCCAGTATTCTTTAGTCCTGTGAGGATGTAGCAACTCCAGGCCTGGCAACATTCACTGGTTGTAAAGAGTTTATAATAGGGGATATGTGATGGACATTTGCAATAAGTTTAAATAAGGGCCAGAACTTTTACCCATAAACTGGATAGAAATCAAACAATAAAAGTCCTCTCTAACTCCAGACCAGCTAGTAATTGTCAAGGAGGTATACAATCAGTTCAAAGGTCACATGGCCAGTTCCAGAAGATCGACTCCAATGGACACAGAGAAAATTATTTAATTCTATACAATAAGACTTAACCTCCTTACCTTTATTAAGAGAAGTAACATGGAAGGAACTGTGTTAAACAACAGAGTAGACTGTAAACAGATCCACAAACTAGTTCCCCTGGTGGTTATATTTAGCTCCCAGTCTCAAGTAATTTGATGTAAAAACCGTACCCTAATTTTGAGTGATGCACGCTGAAAGCTAAAACTTGCATGTGATATCATCTGATGTCACAGTTACAAACACACTGAGTCAAAATAAAATAGCACTGTGTGTGTGTCAGAGCATGTGAGTACATTTCAAGACCTGATCCCTAAATTCTGGTCAACATGATCCATCATGACAGTGGTAATTTTCCTCAACATATGTGTAATACTGCAATGCATATAAAAACAATGCTAATTTTTTCCAACTGTAATATTTTTTTTCTTGATGTAAATATTGTTTTTCTTTAACTATGCTTGATACCCATCGTCTATATCTTACTGCTGCTGCAACAAAGCAAATTTTGTATCCAAAACTACCTCATCTCTGGTGTGGATCACCATACACACACATTAAATTAAGGGAAAAATATTTCTACCATTGACTACTGTTAAGTTACTGCAAAACCATGATGATGCGTCTTTTTGGGGGAGTGGCTTAACACTTCAGCAGAGCAGAGTTGTATTACAGGAATGGTGTAACTGAGGCAATACTGTTAGTATGATCTGTCCAATATGATACAGTCATGGAAAAAATTATTAGACCACCCTTGTTTTCTTCAATTTCTTGTTCATTTTAATGCCTGGTACCACTAAAGGTATATTACCTGAAGAATACAATGAACACGACAAAAAATGCAGCTGATTACATAATACTTTATGTCCTATTTGACATGCTTAAGCTGAATTGTATTCCCAGGGTATATAAGAGGCCATTTCATGTCATAAGCAGCACTGCACATGCAAAGGCCTGGAGTGGTTTCCTGCTTACATTCAAGCCGTAGCACAACTCAGAAGTTGTCAGCTCTCACATAATGCCTAAAACAAAAGAATTATGTGAAGCCACAAAGGCAGCCATCTTGGCACTGCTGGAAAGTGGCATGAGTGAGAGACAGGTAGCCAAAAAACTGAAGATCTCCAAGACAGCCGTTCATTACACCAAGAAAAAACAAGCCGAACATGGTACTACCAAATTGCTAGCTGGTCGAGGCAGGAAACGTCTTTCTACCCCACGAGATGACCGTGCACTCATCCGTTCCTGTGTCAGGAATCGTCGTCAGACCTCCAGTGACCTTAAAAATGAGTGGGCACTGTCGAGAAATGTGACTTGTTCGGCAAGGACAGTTCGAAACCGACCTCTTGAAGCTGGTTTGAAGTCACACAGGGCACGGAAGAAGCCCTTCATCAACGAAAGGCAGCGGAAGGCCCGGTTACTCTTTGCTAGGGATCACAAGGATTGGACTGTTGATGATTGGGCTAAGGTTCTCTTCAGTGATGAATCCAATTTTGAGTTGATGCCCACTCCAGCCAACTTACTGGTTAGGAGGAAGCCTGGAGAAGCCTACAAACCAGACTGTCTTGCCCCTACAGTAAAACATGGGGGTGGATTAGTGATGATCTGGGGTTGTTTCAGTATGGGTGGAACAGGGCAAATGCAATTGTGTGAAGGGCGAATGAACCAGGTCATGTACAGGGCTACTCTTGAAAACAGTCTTCTTCCATCAGCTGGAAAACTCTTTCCTGCCTCGAATGACTGGATTTTCCAACAAGACAATGCCCCTTGCCACACGGCAAGGTCAGTTAAAGCCTGGATGGAGAACCAGAACATTCAAACCATGCCTTGGCCTGCTCAATCACCAGATCTAAATCCAATGGAAAACCTGTGGAAAATCATCAAACTCAAAATGGAGAACCACAAGCCCAAAAACAAAGCAAATTTGTTTGAATTTGTGCAACAGGAATGGGCTGCTGTGACAGCAGAACAATGTCAGAAGCTGGTGGAGAGCATGCCAAGACGCATGGCTGCAGTCATCAAAAACAATGGTTATGCAATCAAGTACTAACTCCTGTGTGTATCATGTGACTAAAAGAGACAGAAAAGAAAACATGGAATGCCTAAAAGCACTGTTTTTGGCAGTACAATGCCATAGCTATTGATGTAAGAACTTAAGTGATTTTGGTTATTATCAAGAAAACCATGGAAAATGGCTAGATATCAGCTCTTAAATTAAACTCTTATGAGCTATTTTTGTTGTTATCATTATATTTATCCAAACAAATGTACCTTTAGTGGTACCAGGCATTAAAATGAACAAGAAATTGAAGAAAACAAGGGTGGTCTAATAATTTTTTCCATAACTGTATGTACTAAGACTCAAAAGTAAGCACTGTGCTATATCTGCATGACAAAGCAAGCCAGTCTGTTCTGGGAATTACATCCTTGTCCTCTACCTGTAGACATGCTTATCCTCGTCATATCACCTTTCCTCATCTGTGTATACGTATATTGTAAACAAATTCGAATAAACTTTGAATTTATGGGAAGAAAGCGAATGTGATCTTTGTGTATATGTACTGTAAGTCTTTTAATGTCAGAATTCCTGACATTCACAAGAACTTGAGACTAGTGAATTATTGTTTGATAACACATTTAATTCCAAATGCATATCTGCAACAGAGGCATTGCACTGTATGTATACAATGTTTGTGAAGTGAGTGTACATGATAAAGAGAGTTAGTGGCTATCAATTTGTGTGCATGCACTGTATCTTTGAGTAAATTGTCTTAGTGTGTGCACATGTTTGTGCAATGATACATTTAAGCTGGCTATGATTAAGCAATATTAGTGTCTGTGTGGAGAAAGGATTGTCCATGTGTGTTCACTGGCAATGATTAAATACCAGAGGTTGCTTGTGTGTGCGTGTATGTCTATTTGTGTATTTGTGTGTGATATGATTAAATCATGGCCAGAGTGAAGGCTCCTTTATAAATGTCAGAATATATAAGAGTCAGTTTTTCCACTCAGGGGTTTTGCCTGTCTGATGGCACATTCATCTTCCCCAACAACGCTGAGAGATTGTGTGTGTGTGTGTGTGTGTGTGTGAATGAAGGAGAGAGATCAGGAAAGAATGATTGCTGAATGCTACTGTGAATTACAGTCTTTAAAAAAAAAGCATACAATTTAAATAAAAGTGTTTCCAGTATGTTAAAAGGACATTTCATCCAAATGCTGTAACCAATATGAAAGGCCCCTGATCAGGTCTGAACAACGTAAATGAACTAAAATGACATTTGTGTCATTACAGAGAAAACAGGAGCAGTTCATATTACCTTAATGAGGAAAGCCATGATGCTACACTAAACTCAACTGGAAGCAACAGACTCAGCAGAAACAAGGGCCAGGGTGTTACTGTACTTGAGACAACAAGCACAAAAAAGATCTATTACACAGAGCAGTATGGTCACTGCTTCCTCTTCCTCTTTTAAGATTCTTATTATCTTTAGAGAGGTTCTTCTCTGGTAAGTGTCCTCTGCTACACTGGAAATCAGCCTCAGGAAGAGGACAACAGATAGGAAAAGATGATTAATGACACTCACCTGCTACACAACAGGAACAAAGGGAATACTAGTAGGAACACTCCACAGGGGTAGAGGAAAGGATTATTTGTAACCATCCACCTGGGACTGGGTTGCATTGCAGCAGGTTAAGCAAAGGGGTCCAAATGTCCCAAATGTCCTCAGCAACATTTTCCAGTCCCTTCTGGGGGTTCTGAGGTAATCCCACTCCATGTGTAATCCCTTGTTTGGGATTTACCCTGGTAACTTGTGCAGGTTAGACATGCTCAGTAAACCTCCAAAGGGAGGCGCTCAAGAGCAGCAGTGGTGCCCCTGACATTTAGCACGCGCGTGTGTGTGTGTAGTGCTCTGCCTCTGACTGGGTCTAACCCTGAAATTTTTCTTTGCTGTATACAGGTGGGAGAAAAATAGGTCATCCATAATTACATAAAATAATAGTGTTTTTGCTGGTAAACTTAGCTTGGGAGACTGAGTTCAGTGGCACTCCTTTGTCAGTGGAAGAAAAGGAGCCATGTGGTCTCACCCTCCATTTTGAGTGGGCTGAGGCCCTGTACAGAATAGGTAAATCCTACACTAGAACACCTTATTTGTCTCTTTTCAAATGAACACATTTTTGGTCAGAGGCAGAGTATACAAAATGGTCAAAATATATACCGGTATGTGAAGATTGGCTTGTCCAACTGTAGTAGCTCAGATATTATTAAATGGCCAACATTTCATTAATTCCTAAGAGTGTGGCCAAAGCACTGCACCTTTATTCATGTTTACTATCAATGAATTAAGGAATTTCCAGTGTGTATGGGAACTGTTCAAAAATGTAACGCATAAAATGTATTCTTGTGGCACCAAAAACTGTTAGGTGTACCAATGCAACCTAAAAAAAATCAGTCTGGAGCAATGGAGAAGGTTATCAAACATGAAAGAAGTAAAAGTCATCTAGACAACATGGTAAAATTATTAGACAGCAAAGATAGCTACCAAAACCGACAGCGCATATAGGGAATTGAGCAGCATAATAACAAGCTGAAGAGAACATTTATGTGTTATTGCCTGCATTCAGCTGTATGGAAAGTGAAAAAATAGTGCATTATATGTAAGTATTATTGCCACAACATTTTTTCCACCTAAAAACAAAACACCACCACTACTCTGTAATAGTGAGCCAGGCCACCCCATGGAAGAAAATCATTTTAACTGCTTGTCATTCTTTTCGTCACTAACCAAAGCTTACGAGGGGGCTTCAAAAAGTTTGTGGAAAAAATACATAGCTAAAAATCACATGCAGGGATTTTGATCTCAGTGCACCTGTACGGTATCGTACTAACGTGTCATAACATGTTCTAACATGAACCCTTAAATGCCTGTTGCAATGCAAAAATAAACATCATAACTTAAACCATTTTTTCCAACTGTCCTTTTTCCACAAACTTTTTGAAGCCCCCTCGTATGACCATAGGTGAGGGATGGAAAGTATATCCACTGGTAAACTGAAACCTTTGCCTTCAGGCTTAACTCTATCTTCTCCAGTTGCCACAATACTGCTGACACCACACTGATTCACCTGTCTTACCCATTCTCCATTTTACTCTTACTCATGAACAAGACCCTGACACACTTGAACTTCTTCACTTGGACCACTTATTCCTATTCCGAAGGGAACAATCCATGGTTTTCTGTCAGAGAACTATCTGTCTCAGAGTTAGAGGTGCTGAGTCATATTCTTCATACTCTGCCTATTGTTGTACATGTACATGTAACCACACACACTGGTGGTTTTGAGATGTGTGCCCTAAAATGATGACATGTGGCACCGCACCTGGATACACCACTGTCCTACAGCACGCCTGGACCTCTACTTTTTTCTGTATGGCACATCTGTTTGTGCTCAAAAAGTGGATTACAGAACCAAGAACCCTTGTGTTGAGGTGGGATAGGGCTTCCCAAGATCCAGCCTGTGCCTGTTACCAGGCACTGTGGTTTAAACAGTCCTTTCCAAGCCACTCAGTAGTGGTGATCCAACCCAACCCTCTTAGGCTAGAGAGAAGGATATGGTGTTTCACTGTGTTGCAGTGTTACAGTGGGCAGGCCCAGGAAAATGAGGGCAGATGGGAGGAAGTTCACTCTGGTGGTGTGCAGTGCCTTTGCCACTGTATGGAGGGTTTCAGTCAAGTGCCCTGCCTTAACTCCAGACTGATGGGGGTCTAGGAGGTCAGTATAAAAAGCATATGAAGCATATACAGACACTTGGTTAAAAATGGCTTGACATACAGGTCATAGTTCTCAACATTTGAGGAGTGGTGTGTTTGTTTTTAATATCATTTTTAAAATATCTGTTGTGCATGTTTCTTTTTTCTGTTTTGCACTATAGCCTGAGTCTTAAAAATGTAAAATAGCATCACAGCTTTGCACTTTGTGATTAATGAGAGATTCTAGCCAAACTGTAATCTGAAAGTGAGCACCAGCACATAGGTTCTTATTTCAGATTTAGATTCAAACATACTCATCCATGTCTGTCAATCTGAAATGATTGATAACATGCTTTTTGTTTAGTGTACTAATTAGGGGAAAGTGTAGTGAGCAGGTAATGTGAAATATGGCAATTAGCGTTTAGGTTAAAAGGTGTCCAGGTGATATTTGTAAATGTTTAAAATTTTTATTTTCTTGTACCTGTGTTTCCTTACATATTTATAAATACCTAGTGAATAGTGAGTAACCTTTTGTGATTTCTTATGCATCTTTATTCAGTGTACTATAATGCACACTGAGTGAAAAAAAGAGCAAAATCAAAATGAACAACCTAAAGCTGACCTGAGGGCTTTGCAAATTGTCGTTTTTTAGCGATTCACTTCACCCTTATTCATGAAACAATCACAAAGCTTTTTCTTTTTTCTCTCAGCTCTCTGAGTAATTAATGAAAGGGTTCAACTACTGATTAAGTTTAGCTGAAGCGTAGTAAAGAGGGAGGACAGGCACAGAGCTCTGTGCTGCTTATTTCCATTACAACTAAATCTAAAACACTGCTCTCTCTGCATTAAACTTATTGTCAGATCAACCATTCTACTGTGTAAGAGCCAAGACTTAAGACACACACACACATAATAGGGAATAAACCCACACACACAAACATGGGCACACACATACAGCTACACATATGCAGTTTCTCCCACGCATGCACCATCAGACACAGATTAAGATTTGGACTTAAGCTGATAAATATGTTGGGTCATTTTAAATTGTTCCTTTTATTGAATGACTAACCAGGTTGCTAATTTGGTGTGACATAATTAATTACAGCCAATTAGGTAAACAGATGGGACAGAGAGTGCGTGGAGATGAAATGAGCGCGAGGATCATTAACTTGTGTGGGTGGGTGGATCAGGCTTCACTTCAGGGCCACCAAGTGAAGAGGTTTAGCTTGATAAAACTAAAAACAGAGACATAAACAGATGAAGACAGAGACGATTAGTTTCTACTAACACGAAGCAACTGATATTTGATAAATATTAATGTCTGTGTTGCTGTTCCCTGCTGGGTATGATCAACTCTCATCAACTTGTGATCACTTTTCAAAAGATTTTATGTTTTGATACACATTTTTAAAGAACCCCTCTAAGGTGATGAAGTGATGCTGACAGGTTTTTTCTTATTTGACAAAACGTTCTAACTGATCTTAACACCTATAAGCAAAACTTAAAAGCAGTAATGTCTAGGGTGTTTCATGTCATAGCTGAGTACAACCTTTGCAACAGATGCACTTGTGTAAGCTTCATATTACTGTTACAACAGGCATATATACCTATTCTTGCTGAAATTTGCCACTGTTGATTGACTGCTGGGTGAGACTCATGTCTATAATGGCTTGTCACTTGTTTTAACTAACAGAAACAACTGTCCACCAGCGTTAAGAATGGTGGCCACCTTTTTGTTAGTGTATATGCAGGCTATACACATACAGTCATTTTTAGTGATAAGCCACTTTGATAGCCACCAGAGATAGGTCACTGCTGTTTGACTGGCATATGGAAAAATGGACAGAATCAGTATGTCACAGTTCCAGTGCTACTTACCACTCTGGCTTATGACCCTGCTGTGGTTACCCTTTGCATAATGCAAGGTGTATCACAGTTTCTTCACTTAAGTACAGTGTTCCTTGCATACAACAAATAAATAAAAGTGACATTTTGACAATCTTGCAGGCATTTTAACAATATAGATAGTGTTAATGGTCAACCTTAGTCCCAGTCTACTCTTGCTGTTAGCAGTATGGCTACCTTCACTACTTTAATATCCACCAGAAAAGTATATTTGTCATCACATCAGTGACAGCTGACTACAATGAATGGTAATCTTACATTATGTTATGGCATTATCTGTGGGTTTAATACCTGCCAGTGAAAAGTAATACTATAGCGACATGCAGCATACCACAATCAGCTGCTGCATATGCCAGTACAGTATCATCATAAACTGGAGGTGGTACGTGAAACACTTGTGAAATACTGTTATCATGTGCCATATGCCGACTGAACAGCAGCAGAATACCACTAATCGAGGTGGTATACCACTAACAGTTGGTATATGACACCACATATTTCAAGCATTTCATGATATACATGATATGCTGGTATGAGTTAAAGCAAAACAATTTGTTTCATTATCCTCACAAAATATTAAGCTCTAGACTACACAAGCGCTTATGAATTGTGAAATCAAATGTTTTATTTAACTTACTGATGCCACTGTATGTGCGGAATTTTTACAGTAAGTAAACAAAACTCTACCAACTCATATATATGTTGTATCCTGACAGTAGCAAACACAGTAAAATAAAACATAACCTGAAGACAATATAAATACTTAGAACAGACACTGAAACTGTAGCAGCGAGTCTCTCTGAAGTCCACAGGCAGCAGGAATCAGGAGTAATATCCACAGGCTAAGAGGTTAACAGGCTAACAAGCACAGAATCTGGCTGTGGAGTCCAGTTGAGTATACAGGTTTATACCAGTTTGTAGCACTGAACTGTCTCAACAGCAAGCGCATACAACTACACAGTAAATCCCAAGATGTCATGTCAGTCACTCACTACGTGGCTACACTTTGTCATACAGTGCTCAAGTGAATTGTAACACTATGTAAGGTTGTAATGTTTTCATTTATATGGCTGGCAGTTAGTTTGGTAACATATGAAAGGTGAGCAGGCATAAGGACATGGAAGCTTTTGTCAGTGTCGGTCTGCATTGAACTTGAAAGAATACCACCAGAAAAGTTGTTTGTTCATTTTGGACCAGCACTCATGCACAAAGGTAGAATATCATTACCATTCCTGGCATATGTCAGTGACAATCAATATGACAGTGGAGCATAGGCACTGTAGTAGGGGGGGCAATGTGACATTTTGACCCCCCACATTCAGGTTTGGAAATACTTCAAAGCCTTTTGACGTCCCACAACTCTCACATAGCTTTAACACCATGTCAGCGCAGCAGCAAGTAGCACAAATTATCTGTCAAGCAGTCTCTCAGAGTCTTCTCTTTGTCTCTCATGCTCTTTCTTTCAGCTTCTTTTCTGTGTCTCTCCACAATCTATCACCTGCTCCCTCTCTCTTATCTTGATTTGGAAGCCGATTTGGTTTGTAGTATAGGATATGTTGTTGTTCAATTGAGCCGATACTGCGGGTTCCACTGTAGGCTAATTACTAAAGAACATACAGTATATCTCTGTGGTAACTAGGCCTACTGCTTCTGTTTCTTGTTGACCAGCACAGGGACATAACCCCAATCCCATCCTTTTCCTCTTTCATCTCTATCTCAATCTTTTTCTTTCTATCTCTTCATCTTGTCCTGTATCTCTTTCCTTCTTTTCATTTTCATCTTTGTCACCACAGAAAGTAAAGGATCAATTAATATTTATACAAATGTTACCGGGCTCTGCCAGGATAATCATGGAATGAAAATTTGAATATAATTGTACCTAATTTAACATGCATTTCGACCCTTAACCCAAACTGAACTGAAAGAAAAGCATTTCAGCTTTCATTGAAAACTTACCAGTCTGACACCAAATGGATGAAATTAATGTTAATTAATTCACTCAAGTGAAACTAAGCTAGCTGGCATCATGATGGATGGCAGCTTTTTAGTGTAATGCAACAAGAGCTGTTGGTCAGATGATGCCTAGGGATAAATGACCCTGAACCACAAACAGTCAATTAGTTTAATTCTCTAGTTACCTGTATCATGCTTCGGCGGATTCAGATACCTGTCCGGTTTGTTGATATAATCAAAGACCCACCGTGTTGAGCAAAGATTTTGTAGTACTCACAAGCAAGGACGCCGGTGGCCTTATGAGAACATCTGTGATCTGGGCACTGTACGATATCTTTTCAGCAAAGAAGAGGAGTTATATTAGGTAGTTATTTCACAACTTGTATTATATACAGCTTGGAAGAAGTACTGAGGTCCAAACCTCAGTGACCTGGGCATGGCCATGTGTGCACATGTACATGGGGGATAGAAGGTTAACAAGAGAGATGCATTTTGGTCAGTTTGTTTGCAAGGGGAGATGGCATCCACCCTCTCCACCCCTCACATCGCCTTCTGTGTATGGGCATCACAGAAAATTCAGCACCCTTGTTGACAGTCTTGCAGCAGCAGGAGATGTAGCAGGTAGACATGTGCAGGTTGACCCATAATGGTTTGTGTAAGGTTATTAAATATCACAGGTTCAGGTGGGTCAGGTCAAAAAGTGACAAAGCAGCATTCTGAGAGCATTCTTCAACTGAGTTATAAATAACTTACAGAAACAGCGTGCAACAGGCTGTGGTTACAGTCCACCTCCAACCTCTCTCTCTCTCTCTCTCTCTCTCTCTCTCTCTCTCACACACACACACACCAGAGGGTGTAGGTCTTCTTTTTCCATTAGGCCAAACTAAAAAAAGACAGGGTACTATTTTCTTAAAGTTCACTGTTAAGATGTGAGAGATACATAGTGTGTGTGTGTGTGTGTATAACTGTGGTGCAACATGAGTGAAAGCTGGCACACTCTAAAACAACAGTGACATAGACTGCGCACATGCAGCAAGTTATATCAAACTGGTGTTTCCCTTTAGTGATTCTGGTAAGTCAAATAAACACCACATATACAAACCCAAACCTCAAAAACAGAAAAGAAAAACCAAAGAAAAGACTTAACAGTATTGATTGATGGGGAGTGTTTGAAAATATCACCACCCCTCACTCTTCAAATACTATATTGCACAATGTGACAGCACACTGTCACTGTCAAAGCAAAATAACAAGATAATCCCTGTCACTTCTGAAACTTTTCAAAGCACACTTGTAGTAAATCCATTTACCTGCTGTCTGTCTATATGCACACTATATTCATGTTTACACCAAAATATTGCCAAACACACAGCTTCCATGTGTCACCAGCATGATTAGCTGTTTACATTCATCTGTCGCAACCAACATAAGCAAATGTAGCTGAATGTGAAAACTAGGGGGAACAGGTATTTATATGGGGGTTTATTGGGGTTTATATGGACATCTTTAAGTGTTTTGACACATCATTTGACTTATTATTCTGGTCACCGTTAGAAGTAACTGTTGAATCCAAGCTGGACCAAAATATATGTTTTCAGTGGAATATTAATATATCAAGAATCTTGCCCTATTTTATCTCAATGTGATTATATATTGAATATCCAAAATGATCAAAATTACAGTGTGCAAATGGGGCATTGTATAACATGCAACTCTAAGCTATAATGGCTGCAGTCGCTGTACTCTTTAATTATTACTGGGATACGAAATGTGAGCCAGACACAACTATTAACTATGTGCACACATCGTGCGCCTACTGTAGGCCATCCCTGCAAGTGAGTTTAGAACGTATATAAGTTTTTCCCTTCTTAGAAAGGGGTTTTAATTTTAGTGGCTTAGTGGTAGTGTTTTTTCCTTCAGAAAATCTGAGAGCCAAAAAGAAAAGAACTAAGGTAGTACCAACAACAAAATCTTAACC